>CATIWO010183176.1:0-10752 GCA_949673435.1 Macaranga tanarius
AAAGAAAAAAAAAGAGATAAAAAAAATAAAAAGAAAATAAAAAAAATAAGAAAAGCAAAAAGAGTATAAGAAAAAATAAAAAAAAAATAAAAAAAAAAGAAAAATAGTAAAAAATAACAAAAAATAAAAAATAAATTAAAATAAAGAATAGAACACGTAATGAAGAATACATAAATTTTTTAAAATTGTCAAATACAGCTTTAAAAGTAATAAAAATTACTTATGTAATTTCCATTACATTGAAACAAAAAAAAAAAAAAAATTTCTACCAAGTATAGTAATGAATTATATAATATAATGGGTATCTATTATAAGACTCATTATCTCCAACTAAGCAAGAACTTAAATCAAAGCTTTGAACACATAGTGAAAAGTAGGATGTGAGAAAAGGTTTTGTGAAACGTCAAGGTCAGCAAAACTCCCGGTATCGCATTGATTCTTTCCTTTTGTTTTTAGGTTCACGAAACTACCACCCCAACGCAACATGGACAACAAAAATGATAACCCCATTAAAAAAAAACATAAAATAATATATATTGACAAGAATAATTAAATAAAGGAGAATTCTATGGTATTCTAGAGCGTATTGATTCTAGCAATTTTCATTTACTAATAACATGTCACGCAGCAGCCTTCATCTTAAAGAATAGGGGGGGCAACATGCAATCTTAAAGCAACCGGTTATAACCGGCTGTTTTATTTTTTTTTTCTTTTCATGAATTTTTTATGTACTTTAAATAATAAGTTAATATTATTTTAAAAAATGATTTAAAAAATTTAAATTTTATAAATTTTAGTGCACTTTTAAAACATTAATAAAAATATCAAAATTTAACAAATTAAAAGTAATTATAGCTTAAAATTAAATTTGGTAAAAATGAGTGTAAAGGGTACTTACTTGGCATACTAGGTGGCACTATTAATGTGAGATTTACTGCCACATAACTAAATATTTGCATAGAAAGATCAAACATTTTCAATTTATAGCAATTTTTGTCCCAATATTTTTACTTTTAGCATAAATATCTTAATTTTTCTAAATATATTACATTTTATTATTAAATATGTAATATTTAGTACTTAACTATAATACTTAAATTATCAATTAATTCTATAGTTTATACAAATTTTAAAATATAGATCATACATTTAACAACTAAATTATTTTAAAATAAAATAATATTTAAATAATTGATAACTAATATTTAATCTAATTAATAAAATATTTACATTATTTATATTTACATTATTTATTATTATAATATTTAAATTATTAATTATTTAAATATAATTTATATTATTTATTTAATACTAAATATATCAATGTAATTAATAAATTATTTTAAAAATAAAATATTTCACATAATTAATAACCATAAATATTAGTAAAATTAGATATATGTCTATACATCAATACATGTATAAAAAAATTGAAAAGCAGTAATACATGTATTAAATTTAAATTCATGTATATAAAATTTAATAAACAATATAATATATAATATATATAAATGTACTAGGGGACACACTACAAAAATATTTTTATTTTTTATTATATAAGAGTCTGATAATTTAGTAATTTATCAATTAAAATATAATTATAATTAATTTAATATTGTGTTTTTGATTAGGTGAACTCTTTATCATATAAGAATCATATAATTTAATAAGTTATTAATTAATATTAAATAAAATAAATTAAAATTAAAATTATAGTTTAATTTAATTTGTATTTCCTATTTTAATTAGATTAACTTTTATTTATATAAAATAAATTAATTTAGTTTTAATTTAAATTAAATTAAATTTTCTATTATAATTAGATGAATTTTTTACTTAAACTAATATAAACTAAATAAAATAGCATAATTTTAAAAATTTCATTGAAGTTTAATAAAAATAATTATATAATTATTTTAATTAATTAATAATAATGTTAAATTTAAAAATAGTATATAGAATTTTTTGGTAGAGAGAAAAATTAAAACTAAAAATTATTAAAAAATTAATGTATAAATAATCAATAAAAGAGAAAATTAATATTAAAAAATTAAAAAATTAATTTATAGTGACAAATTTAAAATACTTAAAATTAATTTAATTATTTTTTATTATCTAATGACTAATCATGATTATAAGATAAAAATAGTACATAAATTTTTTTAGAAAAAAAGTATTAAAGTTAAAAAATGTTAAAAAGAAAAATGTTGAAAAGGCGATGTAAATGAAAGTATTTTTCCTACTCTAATTAGGTCAACTCTTTTTTATAATAAAAATAAAAATAAAATTTAATAAGTAAACAATTAAAATTAATTAACCAAAAGTTTGTTAAACTTGCAATAAATTATAACTCTATTAAAGTTGTAATATTGAATTATTATAAAAATAAATAATATTTTATTATTTTAAATAATATTATTAATAATAAGGGAAAAGGTCCAAAAATGACTCTAGTGTTTACCTCAATTTTTACTTTGGCACTTTATTTTTTTTGATATCTAATTATGACCCTAAAATTTTCAAATTTGGTACATTTAAACACAACGTCTGGCAATGTTAAATTTTTCCGTTAGAATCAAAGGATAATGTCTAAAAATGATCCACATGTTTATCCTAGTTTTTATTTTAGCACTTTATGTTTGGCCAAAGGTCCAATTTGCACCCTAACGTTTTGTCCTAATTTCGCATTGGACCCTATCATTTTTTTTAGCCAAATCGGAACTTAATCTTTTCAAATTTGGCTCAAATTGAAACTTTTTAAATACAATTAAATTTTATAACTTTTTTTTAGTACAATTAAGTCCTATAGATTAAAAAAATTAATTTTAATTGTTGATTAACAAATAAAATTGATATATAGGTAAACAGAAAGGAAGAAGAAGATGAGGACCGAAAGAGGGTATCCACAATAAGATTAGCAAAATGATTTATTGCTTCATTAGACCTACTAGAATCTCAAAGATCACGAGGCGAGTATCCACAATAAATAGGTATGCAAATGAATGCAATATGAGCACAACACAGTGCATGGCCTCACTCTCTTAGCATATCCAAGAGGTTACCGTACCAAAGCAACACAAATATAAGCACAACAGATAAATTGTACAAGTTTTCATAGAATTTCTGATGTGCAAGATCCTTTAAGAAGGCGAGCACAGAGCATACATTCTGTTACTTAATTAAAACAGAAAATAAATTAAAGTTTAAAATTAAAATTTCATACCTTTTATAAATGGAAAATAAGTGACACAAATTATGATTGAAAGTTTGGATACAAGTGTTTAAGGAAATATTTTTCTCTCAATCACTCGTTTACAGTTTGGAAGAACTATGTTTTTAGTTATGTGAAAAAATTCTAACTCCTTTGGATTCCAGGAAGGACCTTTTATATAGAAGCTTGAAGGCTGAAGCTATAATTGGAGGTCCTGTAGATCCACATGTGTGAGTTAAAAATTTGAGCCTGCTATCCTAGATGGCAGACAGGTAGGTGAACTGTCTTCAAAGTTGGTAGTGATCCTGCTACTTTTGACTTCTTTTGTAAATGGTAGACAAGAGTAGTTGGAGAAGGGCCACACCACTTATCTTCAGCTGTTGAGAGGAAATGGATGGCAGATAAAATAATAGTCTGCAATAATTTTACTTTTACTTTTACTTTTTTTTAATCTCTGCTTTTGGCAGATAGTAGAAACACCTTTTACAAAGAAAACTTTTAAAAATTATTTCACTACAAGGTAAAAGTAATTTAAGGTTTGAAATTTTTAATTGGCGGGAAGATGTTAAAATAGTCATCTTCATTATCATCTCCTAAGTCTATAATAGGTTCAGAGGAGCTTGAATTTGAGGATGAGGCTGGTTTAATCGATCCTGGTTTGGATGAGGAAGACTTATTTTCCATGAGTTGTTGAATCATCTGGAAGAAGTCTTCTTCTGTTTGGGCACCAGCTAGCTTTGGCATTAAAAATGACTTCTGTGCCAAAAAGGTTATCGTTTCCTTTGGACAAGGAAGCAAATTGTTCTTGACTAGCCAGTTGTTGATCTTTTGAAGAGTGATATTCTCTTTATAGGCAAAGGAGTCCCACCATTTGACTTTAAATCTCCTAGTAAGAACAGTTTGTCCATCTTGTGACATGTTATAATGAAATTATCATACACATACCTAGGGAAAAAAGAATTTTGAATAGAAAATGAAAAAAGGATTGAACCATTTTTCATTTTCTGAAGGTTTGTAATTTTGTTTGAAAAGGACATAACAAGGTTTGACTTCTGGAATAAGGGTTTCAGGAATATTTCCAAAGAAAATCCACCATTGAATGAACCAAATAGGGAGTTTAGAGGTTTGGAATTCTTTATCAAAGTAGAACAACCAGGAATGGTTGTATCCATCATTTTGGATAAAGAAAGAATTGAACCAGGCTTGTTGATAATCCTAGTAGTTGAAAAACTGACAATGGGTTATTCTAGTATGCAAGTCTGGAGGAAAAGGTTTTAACCTATACAACTCAGTACCCCATTCAGTAGGATGAATAATTTTATGAATGGTGTAAGTTGAATAAGAAGGATTTGGATGTTTCTTGTTCTTTTTGAAATGTTTGAATTTGACTGAGCTAGTTATTTTTAAAACAACTTGGTAAAAACTTTGGGTTTTAAAATATCCCACGGTTTGTAAAACCAACATTTTAGAAAAAGTTTGGAAACTGCCTTGGAGGGTTTTTTTTTATCATAAAATCATTCATCCATAGTTAGAATGTTTTGAAAACTAATTTTTTCTAAATAATTTGAGCTTGGTCTCAAAACTTGTTTTTCTTTTAAAACAATTTGAGAAGAAACTGGTTTGGAAATCATTTGAGATGGGTTTTGAACAGAAATCTCCATCTCTGGATTTTTTGAAATAATTTCTTTTCCTTTTCCCTTTCTATTTGAAGATTGGGAAGAGGAAGAGATTTGGGTTGAAGCTTGAGAAGCCTGCGACATATTTTGAAGAGCCTTAATTAGCTTTGGAGATTAGGTTAGTTATTCAACCCATGTTTGGATTTGGGCTTATTTATGGACCTCAGCATCTTCTTCCTCTTAAATAATGTCCATCCAAGATTTAACTGGTTGGGCTGAAGATGGTTTGGAAAGTTTTTGGGCCTGTGTTTGGGCTTTGGTTTTATCCTCACCAGTGTTTGGATCTTTTTCAGGGGCCTTGCTCTTATCTTTCTTTCTGGGCATCAGGACCTGTTTTGAAGAAATTTCCAGGTCAGAAAGTCAGAAATTGAGTTTGTATCTCCATTTATATATTCAATTTCAAAATTAAATATAGAAAGGATAGTGTGAGACTCGCAACCCGTGGCCTCAACTAAACCATACACGTATCCACATAGAAATACTTATTAAAATAATAAAATATAAATACATGTTATGCATATTTATAAATCAACATACATTACTTATATACATAAAAGAAAGAGAAACAATTGATATTGGATGCAAAGTAAAATTTTTGATTTTCATTTCAGCTTATAGTAGATGACTGGTGGTCGCCAGTGTATAGAGGCAGGTAATGGGGACAGGCGGTCGCCAGTTCACCGCCGGTCGCAAATGTCTAGAGATAGCCATTCCTAAATTCAGCACAAAATTGCACAAACTAAACCTTATCGTAATGCACACACACAACATGCTTCATGAATAATTATTTACAAATATAGAATAGATTTACTCCTTCAAATAACATATATATGTTTGTATATTCTCAACCATATTCACAAACTTCATAATCTATACATATGTTCATCAATATTCATTCTCTAATGCACATCACTAAATGCAATCCCAACACACATTACATATAGTCAAAATATTCATAGCATGATCATAAATTGTATGAAATACATGACAATAAAGATAGAAACTGATTTACCAAGCACACCTCGGGCCTCCGGAAATCATTAGCAATGCAAGCCTTAAGCTCTGACTAACTATTTTTTAAAAAATAGTTGCAAAAGGGTGAGCTTGCGACTCAATAAGTAATTGCTAATATAACCATACATATATTATTTCTCAATAAGTAATTAAGTCATCAATTAAAACAAGTATTAACAACATATATTCAAATATGACTTATAACCTTAACTCAACACATATCCTTCAATCATAAAAATCATGTAAATCATATACAGAAAAGATACCAAACATATACACAAGGTATACAAGAATTCACTTACCTTTCTAAACTATTCTTAGCACATATTAACACATACAAGTCACAGCTATGTCGAAATATCAATCATGTAAAATAACAAGTACTCAATAACCACAATTCACACACATACCAAATATTTAGAATCATATGAAACATATTCAAAAGGTATATAAATTATTTACCAAACATATACACAAAATTTACAGAATTTTACTTATATTCAATAGCTTTCTCAATCATACCAAATTATATATATTCCAGCCACATAAAATAATAATCACATAATACCATAATAAACCATAATTCATTCATTCATATCTCAACATTATAATTTGGTATCTGGCCGAAACTACCTCATATGTGCATTTATCATAAGTGGTCACATACTGAGACTATCTGCCCGGTTCAGTCCCAGTTCTCACATCCTCACATTCTCATATATATATCATTGGGTAGCTATATGCCCGGCTCAGCTTGCCCATCTCATATTTCATCTTTTTCTCATGTGACCACTACTGGAACTATCTGCTCGGCTTAGCCCCACTATTATACATATTCCTCACCAACATTTAATCATTTCTCATTCTCATACATATCACAATTCAATAGCCATATTTCACTTCACATCATATCAATCACAATTCAACATTTCGCAATCCATATGTTTATTTTATATCACCATCATTCAATCAATTCACATATATGTGCACAATTCACATTTAAATAATCAAACATCACTTCACACCACTTTCTATCAATTTATTCCATCATAAATCAACATTCTCACACAACAAAATATATATTTATCATTTCATACTACCTCACATAAGTTGCTCAATTCATTCTTAGCCATATAATTCCTTATTCAAGATAAATCAATATATATATATATATACATTATATTAATAATCACTTACATACAAGTGTTTCAACTCCTTCAAAGTAAAGCTCCCCTAGTGAGTAGTGCCTCCAATACTCTTGTCACTCCCTATATATAATTATGCATCAATACCACATAGCAAACATGACACTTGCACCAAACTCACTAAATGCAACTAAGTGCAACTATATGCTCAAGGTTCAATATGTACAAATAATTCACACACATATCCAAAAATCATGAAAATAATACTGAAGCTAGACATATGAGTCTACTTCAATAAGAATTACTCAAATCAGACATGTATAAAATTAATTATGGATTTTTAATTAAATCCGGGCAAAATAGAGTTAACAGCATGAGCACAAAAATATCAAGCCCTGCTAGTCAACCTTAACAGCAAAATCAGCTCAAAAACAAAATATAAAAGTTGTAGGGGACTCTCTGAAGTTTCTAGAGCATTAAACTTTGCTCAAATCAGAGGTCTACAACTCAAAATAAAATAAAAATACTAAGACTGATGCAAATGAAAAAATAGAACCCAAATCACAACATAAAAACCTAACTTTAAATAATCACAAATAAATATAAGACTTACCAAAATGATGCTTTAATAACTTCTAGATATTCTATAGCTCCTCAAAATCCTTACTAGATGTGTAGGGAATTATTAAAATCTCCCAAAGCCTTTTAATTTTACACTTTTTCTTCTTCCTCTCTATAATTCTCTACACTCTTTACAACATACACCCACACATATACACACACAATACACAACTAATCATAAATCAACAAATGCCCCCTAAGATGTCTCCTCCATAAATGCAAATTTATCACATAAATATAATAATACTAATAAACTTGATAATTAACAAAAAATATCGCCCCAATCTCTCTACACCCCTTAATGAACTTGAATTATTACACAATAATCCACAACTTTCTATTATGATAAATAAGTTCAAACTTACCTTACAATTAGGCCCTTTTCTACTAATACACACATACCCCACTTAGATGCAATCCATAACTCTACTCCACATGATATGAAAATATAATGCATGAACAGTGCTTTTAAAGTACGGGTGTTACAATTCTCCCCTCCTTATAAAAATTTCATCCTCGAAATTTACCACTTACCATTTTCGGGAAATAAGTATGGATACTTCTGTCTCATCTATTCTTCCACTTCTCATGTCGCTTCTCTAGGAGAGTGATGACTCCACTTTACTTTCTCTATTGGTATCTCTTTATTTCTTAATGGCTTCAGCTTTCGATCTAGAATTTCCATTTCCCTTCGATGTTGGTCTACATAACTCTTCTATTGATCTTGTACCATTTTGAGACATTTCTCCACTACTTGGATTTTATTAACTATTTTTTGAATCAATTCTGGACCTTCTAATACACACATTCCTTATTTATTCCAACAAATAGGATTACGACACTTTCTTCCATGTAATGCCTCATATAAACTCTCCCAAAAGCGAGATGTAAATCGTGGATCTCTGTCTGATACAATGGATACTGAAACTCCATGTTATCTAACAATTTCTTTCATATATTCTCTGGCCAAACAATCAAGTGAACTACCCCATTTGATAGGTAAAAAGTGAACTGACTTAGTTAATCGATCAACGATTACCCATATGGCATCATTCTTTCTCAGAGTTCTTGGTAATCCACACACAAAATCCGTTGTTATTCTTTCCCATTTCTATACCAGAACTGACAATGGTCTCAACTTTCCAACTGGAGCCTGGTGTTCTACTTTAACCTGTTGATATGTTAAATATTTTGAAACATAGTCTGCCATATCTTTTTTCATTTTAGGCCACCAATAAAAAGGTTTTAGATCTCATTACATCTTTGTAGTCTCGAATTAATTCCTTCTGGATAGAAATATACTTCAATCTCTTTATTTTAATAACTATTGAAAATGATTTCCCATACAACTGATACTTCCAAATCTTTAATACTTGAACAATGGTAGCTAACTTTAGTTCAGGTATCAGATAATTCACCCCATGAAATTTATAACTGTCCAGATGTATAAGCTGTTATTCTCCCATTTGGTATTAATATATAACCTAACTCTTATCTTGTGGCTTTAATATAAACCATATTACCATCATTCTCGGTCAATAATGCAATATAAGCACAGTAGTTATACTTCTTCTAACTTCTTAAAACTTCGTTGGCAAGCTCTAGTTCATTTTCTTCATAATTATGTGCCAAGAAAGATATTTTATGCCATTCCAATCTCATAATTGCTGAATTTAATATACTATTGTTTACAAAGTTGTTCAAAATATTTTTCATGTTCTTCTATGCTTGATAAATGAAGGAAAGTATTATCAATAAAGATAATCACAACTGATTCAAATGCTATTGAAGAATTTTATTCATTAATGATATAAATACAATTGGTGTACCAATCAATCCAAACAGCATAATTAGAAATTCATACCATCCATTTCTAGTTTTGAATACTATTTCAAAAATAAAATGTTCAATCACTTGAAGTTGCCAAAATTTTAGTCTCAAGTTTATCTTCAAAAACACTATAACATCTCTCAACTAATCAAGCAACCCTTTCATCATTTTTTTTAATTACATATAATCATTCTTCATTGAGATACTGTTCAATTGCCTGCATCTTTTCCTCTTATAGGTTTAATCGATGCCCCGTATGATGAATTATTCAGTTTGATGCTCTTCAATATAGTAGTAATTCTGGTATTCTTTCTCAAATACATTAAGAAATTTCCTGATTATAAGTACATCCATTATCCTTGAACTAATCTTCATCGATTTATCAATATTGGCTAAATAATTTTCATGCGCAACTCAAACTATATAAAATGCAATCGGGGTTAAAACCAAATAAACATGCACAGTTTTCATTTACCCATCATCAACATGTAACCGTACACTATCATATTCTTTATTAAGCTAAATTAACACACCCCCATAGTAGATGACTCACTCTATCAATTTGCCCTTGAATTAACTTTCGTTGAATCTCAATATCATTTAAATAATCTTCTTACCCATCTTCAATTACAAGTGATACAATTACAGCTGAAATCAAACTAGCATGCACAATCTCTCTTTTAATCACTGTCTCTATTTTTCTCTATTTTAAAATACCCTTATCTACCTTCTTCATATGCCAAATTGCAATAATATCATAGTTTCATACTTAATCTATTCTTGAAATAATACTAATCTTCTTTCTAATTTAATGATTATTGAAGTCTGCATATCAATCACATCATTTTACTATTTTGAAATAAAATCCCAGTACCGAATTCACTATCACAACTTTTCAGTAAGCATTGGAACACATATACCATATCTTTAATGATATAAGTGTGCTATATATATGCATAATGCATATTCATATAAATGATCAGATAATTTCAAAATTAAAAGGTATCATAAGCAACAGAATATGATTTACCCAGATTTCCATCTGATGTGGGAAAAGTTTCTGATTAAATGATAGCATATTGATGAGTGTGAAAAACACATGTTTTAAGCACTATATTTTATTGCATCTTAGGCTTATTAGTTGCATTAGTTAGTTACTTTTTAGTTAATTTAGTTAGTTTTATTATTTTGTCTTAATTATTAGTATTTAGTTATTTTTAGATAATTTCTTTTGTGTTTTATTTTGTAGGATACA
>CATIWO010183210.1:0-11639 GCA_949673435.1 Macaranga tanarius
TTTATGGATCTTATAAATCGGGTCTTTAAGTCTTTCTTAAATCATTTTGTCATTATATTTATTGATAATATTTTAGTGTATTCGAGATCAGAGGAAGAGCATGTTTATCACTTGAGGATGGTTTTGCAAACATTGAGGAAACATTAGCTTTATGCTAAGTTCTCTAAATGTGAATTATGGTTAGAAAGTATGGCATTCTTAGGACATATTATGTCCAAGGATGGAATATAGGTAGATTCGAGGAAGGTGGAAGCAATTATGAAATGGGAAAGGCCTAAGATAGTCACAGAGATATGAAGCTTTTTAGCTCTAGTAGGGTACTATCGAAGATTTGTTCAAGACATTTCTAAGATAGCAGCCCCATTGACTCGTTTGACCCAAAAGAAGACTAAGTTCATTTGGTTAGATGCGTGTGAAAATAGCTTTCATAAGCTTAAGGATTGTTTGACCACAGTACTAGTGTTGGCTTTACCTTCAGGTAATAAAGGTTTTATAGTGTATTGTGATGCTTTTAGAGTTGGTTTGGGGTGTGTTTTAATGCAAAATAGAAGGGTAATTACTTATGCTTCCAGACAATTGAAGCAATATGAGCAAAATTACCCCACTCATGATTTGAAAATGGCAGCAGTAGTTTTTATATTAAAAATTTGGAGGCATTATTTGTATGGAGTAATATATAAGATCTTTACGAATCATAAGAATTTGAAATATATTTTCCAATAAAAGGATTTAAATTTGAGGCAGAGGAGATGGATGGAATTATTAAAGGATTATAATTGTTCTATTTAATATCATCCAGGAAAAGCTAATATGGTAGCAGATGCCTTAAGTAGAAAGTCTTCAGGTAGTTTGGCTCACATTAGTGTGGAAAGGAGAACCGTGGCTAAAGAGTTGCATGATTTGATGGATCGAGGAGTATTCTTCCAGATTTTTGATGAGGGAGTGTTTTTGGAGAGTATTAGAGTTTGCTCCGTGATGTTCAATAGGATTAAGGCAGCCCAAAGTCGAGATCCTAAGTTTCAAAAGATTATAGAAAATATTCATAGTGGATGTCCAACAGATTCTGTACTTGATGAAGAGGATGCTCTTAGACTTAATGGTAGATTGTGTGTTACCTATGTGGAGAACTTAAGGTAAAAAATTTTAGCAGAAGCTTATTATGCTGCATATAATGTACATCCTGGTTCAACTAAGATGTACGAAGACCTTAAGGGAATTTATTGGTGGAGAAGCATAGAGAAAGATGTGGCAGATTTTGTTTCTAAGTGTTTAACTTGTCAACAAGTGAAAGCAGAACATCAGAAGCCTTCAGGTGAGATGTAGCCACTCCTAATTCCTGAATGGAAATGGGAGAGGATCACTATAGATTTTGTGGTTGGATTGCCTAGGTCCTAAAGGCAGTATGATTCTATTTGAATGATTATGGATAGACTGACCAAATCAGCACACTTCTAGCCAGTAAAGACTACTTATTCAGTGTCTAAATTGGCACAAGTGTATGTTGAGCAGATTATACATCTTCATAGAGTGCCAATGTCTATTATCTTTGATAGGGGAGCACATTCACATCTCGGTTTTGGAGGAAGTTACAAGAAGCTTTAGGTACTAAACTTGATTTTAGTACTACTTTTCATCCTCAAACTGATGGACAATCAGAGAGGACAATTCAGACTCTGGAGGATATGCTTAGGATGAGTGTTATTGATCTTGGTGGTAGTTGGGATCGGCATTTACCTTTGATTGAGTTTACATATAATAACAGCTACCATAGTAGCATTGGCATGGCACCTTATGAGGCGTTGTATGGAAGAAAGTGTAGATCACCTTTATGTTAAGTTGAAATATGAAAAAAATAGCTGGATGATCCAGAGATAATTAAAGATACCTCAGAAAAGATTACTTTGATTAAGAAGAGGTTGGAGATCGTCTTTAGTAGGCAAAAGAGTTATGCTGACCCGAAACACAGGAATGTGGAGTTTCAGGTTGAAGATTTTATGTTTTTGAAGGTTTTTCCTATGAAAGGAGTAATGAGATTTGGGAAGAAAGGGAAGTTGTCTCCCAGGTATGTTGGACCCTTTAAGATAGTTGAGAGAGTTAGAGTGGTGTCTTATCACTTGGCATTACCGCTAGATATGGCTCAAATTCATTCGGTATTTCATATTTTTCAACTCTGAAAGTACATCTCAGACCCCTCGCATGTTCTTCAGCAGCAAGGTGTGGGAGTGAGTGAGGACTTGACCTATGAAGAGCAGCCAATTACCATTATTAATTCACAGATTTGATAGTTGCGATCTAAGCAAATTCTTATGGTCAATGTGATATGGAGAAATGGTGGAGTGGAGGAATTCACCTGGGAAACCGAGAATAAAATGCGTGCAACTTATCCTTACTTGTTTCCTCAGTGATTTATTTATTGTTATTGTTTTATGTTAACTCTTAAATTCGAGGATGAATTTTTATAAGGGGGGAAGATTGTAACACCCTATAATTTTATATATACGTGTTTATTTTTTTATGATTTAAATTAAAAATTTGGATTTTATTTTGACAAATTATTTTTAATGAGGGACTAAGTTGATAAATTCCCACTCTTAATATAATATTTCATTTAATTTTACAAAACCTATTTTTTTTCTTTTTCTTTCCTTCCTTCTTTCTTCTTCTTTTTCCTTCCTTTTCTACTTTCTTCCTCTCCTGAAGCCGACTTACCCACCTGCCGCCACCACCTTTGACCGCCGCCACTCCATCACCATGACAGTAGCTCCTCGTCGTTCGTCAGTTTCGGCCAGTAGCAGCAGCCTCTCCCATTTCTTCTTCTTTTTCGTTTAGTTCAAACTACCAGAAGGAGAAGGAGTCGTCGTTGCCGTCCATCTCATTCGTCACTGCCAAACTATTCACGGACCTCTGAGCATCATTTCTCCTCCATCAATTTCACCGATCACTGCCGGCAGCCACCTCGATTTGAGGTAATTGTATTTCTAGGTTTTTAATTTTTGATCTTCGATTCTATAGTTTTGAGTGAGAATTAGATTTGGGTGTAGTTAGATAAAATGGAATTGGAGATGAGATCTTTCTATTGGTGTAGGATGTGTATTTTTCCGTCGCCGGTGCAATATTCTGGCAATGGCCCGAAATATTCCGACTATGATTAGAGGTTGATTTCATTTTTAATAAATTCTAGAAGTGATGTGGATTAATCTTTGTTTAGATGATTTTGTCAAATTTTCCTTAGATTGTGAATTAAAAATTTTGGAAGGTTTATGCCGGGTTATGTCTGTGTTGGAATTTTTATTATTTGACTGTAATTTTGAGCTGATTAATTCTATAATTGATAAGTAATAATTAATTGAGTATTTTATATGATAATTTAGTTGAATGAAGTACTTATTTTGTGAATTTTACTGGTAAGGCTCATTTATATGTAATTGTAGTATGTAGGGCTATGCATCGGGCGAGTCAGGTCGGGTCTCGACCTGAAACTTTTTGAGAAACAAAAACTGAGCCGAAACCAAAAGTTACGGGTGGGTTATCGGTTCGGTTTTTGGATTACCTGAAAACCATAATAAAAAAATAAAAGAGACCAAATAACACTAACAAAGGGTTAGCCTGGTGGTAAAGTGACTTTAAATCTTCTGAAGAGCGCGAGTTCGAATCCCAGCAACGAATTCAAGCCTTTTTTTTGAAAGAATTTGTTTAATTTAATTAAGAAAATCAAATACAAGTCCGGGATTCGAACTGATGATGTCCACATATATTGGACAATGCCTTTACCACTCTACCACCAAATGAATTTGACGTATTTTAGCTTAAATATATATATATATCTATGTATAAGTTTGATTTTTGGTTCGGGTTGACCTAAAAATTTGTGGATAAAAAATAAATGAAATCGAACCGAAAATTTTGGTTCAATTTTCGGTCGGGCTGGGTTTGCACACCCCTATTAGTATGGTGGGTAACTGAGCTTAAGTTGTGATTGTGTTTAGAAGTGTAGTTATTTTACTACAGAATTTGGCCTTACTTTAGTAGGGAGATGTCTGTATTGTAGGAGAGGTTCTGCCGAATTTTCGGTAAATTTTTCATAATTTGTGCTTCTGGTTATTATGTGTAGTTGGGAGTCTTTTCTAGAATTCTAGATGTTAGGAAATAGGTTCTAATAATATTTTATTAATTTTAATTATAGATTCTTCCGGAGTAGAGCCATCATCTACCTCACCTCTACAGAATCACCAAACGGTGTATCAACATACATAGGTTCATGCATCTCTTCCAAAAGAATACCAAGTTTCAATGCAAATGCTAGGGACATAAAAGAATGCGTGGCACCAGGATCAAGTAATACTCCAACTTCAAGATTGTTGATTAAAAGTGTACCTGAAACCACTGCATTGGATGTCTGTGCATCCTGAGGTGTGAGTGTAAAAACTCTAGCATGGCCACGTCTAGCCTGATGAGAACTAGATGCCTGACTCTGTCCTCGACTCCTAGATCTACCCCCAAAATATCTTCCACCAAAACCTTGGCCTCGCTGGCCACTATACTGGTGACTGCCTTATAAACCAGATGGTGCTGAGAATCCCTGAGGCTGCTGAAAGATAGGTTACATCATACTAACAGATGACTATTGGGGCATAGACTGTTGATACCATTAGACAATCTCTGATCATGTGTCCAAACTGCCCACATCGAAAATAAACTCATGGAGAAATGTAATAACCCTGATGAACTCTGCCATACTGTGGACATGCAGAAGGAGCTGAACCTGCACTACTATGTCCTGAGCTCTGGCCACTACCTATAAGTAGCACCTCTAAACGGCCTTCGAGTGGTCCTCCTATCGAATCAACTCCTCTGAGATCCACTACCTTGACTATACCCAGGTGCAAACTTTATTTGTTGTGAAGGCTGTTGGGTACTAAAAGATCCCATTATAGGCCTACCTTCCTGACCACCACTAAGGATAACACCCTTCTCAGTGAAAATTCTCTCTAACTGGCTTACCCTATCTACCAACTTAGGAAAATTGTCTCCACAACTCGCAGTCAGAGAAATGAATTCATACCCCAGGCCTAACACATACTGGTGGTACTTCCTCATCTCATCCTCTGAAATTTCTGGAGCAAACCGACTTAGCCTCATAAAATTAGTAGTACACTCATCTACTATCTTACTATCTCTGCGCAAATTCATGAACTTTGCTCTTAAAGCCTCTCTGGTAGCAAAAGATAGGAAATAACTCGTGAACATTTGCTTGAATTGCGGCCAAGTCATAACCCCCACAAGTGGCAGAACATGCTCCTTGTACCAGTCCTTCACCACCTCTCTTATAGACATCTCTACCAGACCCACTAACTGCAAATCTGGACACCCCAATACTGTGTCCCTCATCTCAACTTGATCTAGAAAATCTAATGTCTCCTGGGGCTTAGTGCCATTAAATTCTAGGGGTGGAGTAAACTTTGCATAATTAACTACCATGCGAGAGACCTCATCTTACTTTGGAGCCTGAGCAGGCTGCTGTACTGCCTTCTGTTATTGTTGTACCATCATTTATTGCATCATAATCATGGAATCTCTAATGGCCGCATTGTTGTCTTACATACTAGTTAGGAAAGCTTGCATATCAAAATTAGCCTGTGGCACCTCTGGCTCAACCTCTACTGCCTGCCTAGCCCTTCTGGCTCTACGTCTACCACGCCTCCCTATGGTAGCATCAGGGGCAGGTGCCTCATCATGCACTGAGGCCTTATCATGAGCCTTCTGCTCGACTTTAGCAAGAAATCGAGCTCTCCTATTCATTCCAAAAAGAGACATATCAGTATATAAGTACAACCTAAAAGAACACGCAGAACTAAAAGCAAGGATGACATACAATGATGAAAAGTAATCCTAATTTTTCTGTAGTAACCACTACAATAACTCTTGAGGTCCTAAGACATGAACCATTGCTCTGATACCACTTTTGTCACCACCCAAATGGTACGTGACCGGCAGGTGAGATATAGAAGACTAAACCTCCACATCCAATGTAAGCCTGACAATAATAATTACACCCACCAATGCACAACAATAAAATCTCAAAATGTAGATATAATATATATCATATTAATTATAAAATCATCATCCATAAATGATAGCATAAAATCAAATAATATTTAAACTGACCCTACATTACTGCGGAAATCTAGATTAGTTACAAGTCTGAAATTTTAATAAAATTACATTGACTGTCGAAGAAAAACAAAGAGGTAGTCCTAATGATCAAGTCTGAGAAGAAGGTTGCTGACCTGAAAAATAATTGAGAGGAGTCAGACCTCACTGAGTAAGTTAATTATCAAACATAAGTTATCAATAGTAATTTAATTAACGTAATAAAATATCTATAGAGTTGTATGTGCAATGCAATGCTCAACCTAATATGAATCAAAGATAACAATTAATAATTATGGAGAGGAATAACTATAGATCCATACTATATTAGCAATAATATATATCATAGTAATATCTACTCTACACCTCGACAGCTGCAGGCGCAACTCACCAATCGGACCAACCTGTCTTAATAAAATATCCTAAGCTATAAAGCTCTCTTATCCAATAATGACCACGGGTGCAACTCACCGAACGGACCGGTCGTACTTAATCGTCCAAATCACATATCAATAACTAAGTCCATGGCTGCGGGTGCAACTCACCAAACAGACTAGCCATGACCATAGTCTCATAATCATCTCATATATCATATATTAATATACATGTATATATGTATATATATATATATATTATATAGCATCCATCTCTACACAATCACAATCACATATAAAATTTATATATCACATCACATGATGCAAAAGCATATAAAATGCACATATGTATATAGTAGATAATAATAACAATAATAATAATGACGATAATGAAATGCTTGATGCTTTCATGACTATGCTTATATATATATTTATATATATACTATTGACAATATATGTGTGATATTAACTTACCTGACTGACGTGCAGTCCTAATAAGGCCTTTAGACAATGACCCTACTCCAAAAGAATCTATAATTAAAATTAATAAAATATTATTATAACCTATTTCCTAACATCTAGAATTCTAGAAAAGACTCCCAACTACACAAAACAACCATAAGTACAAATTACGAGAAATCTACCAAAAATTTAACAGAATCTCCCCTACAAAATAGAGATCTCCCTACTAAAGTAGGGCCAAATCCTACAGTAAAATAACTATACTTCTAAACACAATCACAACTTAAGCTCAGTTACCCACCATACTACAATTAAATATAACTGAGCCTCACTAGTAAAATTCACAAAATAAATGCTTCATTCAACTCAATTATCATATAAAATATTCAATTAATTATCACTTATCAATTATAGAATTAATCAACTCAAAATTACAGTCAAATAATAAAAATTCTTACACAGACATAACCCAACATAAACATTCTGAGATTTTTAATTCACAATCTTAGAAAAATTTGATAAAATCATCTAAATAAACATTAATCCACATCACTTCTAAAATTTGTTAAAAATGAAATCAACCTCTGATCACAGTCGGAATATTCCGTCGCCGTTGCCGAAATATTCCACCGGCGACAGAAAAATACACATCCTACACCAATAGAAAGATCTCATCTCCAATTCTATTTCATCTAACTACACCTAAGTCTAATTCTCACTCAAAACTATAAAATTGAAGATTAAAGATAAAAAAAACCTAGAAATACAATTATCTCAATTCGAGGTGGCTGCCGGCAGCGATCGGTGAAATTAACGGAGGGAAAATGATGCCCAGAGGTCTGTAAATAGTTTGGCAGTGACGGATGAGACGGACGGCGGCGGCGGCGGCGGCAACAACTGCTTCTCCTTCTGGCAGCTTAAACTAAACGGAGAAGAAAAAGAAATGGGAGAGGCTGCTGCTGCTAGCCGAAAATGACGACAATGAAGAGTTGTTGTTATGGTGGTGGAGTGGCGGCAGTCAGAGGTGGTGGTGGCAGGTAGGTGAGTCGGCTTCAGGGGAGGAAGAAAGAAGAAAATGAAGGAAAAAGAAGAAGAAAGAAGGAAAGAAAAAAAAGGGTTTTGTAAAATTAAATAAAATATTATATTAAGAGTGGGAATTTATCAACTTAGTCCCTCATTGAAAATAATTTATCAAAAATAAAACTCAAATTTTTAATTTAAATGACAAAAATAAAAACACATATATATAAAATTATAGGGTGTTACAACTTTACCTTCCAGTCTAGAATCTCTATCGGTTCTTCCACATACGTCAATTCTATAGAAATCTCTACCTCCTACTCTTGTATCACGTAACTAGGATTCGATCTATACCGTTACAATATAGACATATAGAACACATCAAGAACAGAAGATAGTTCTTTTGGCAAGGCCAATTTAGATGCCATCGGTCCTACTTTCTTTACAACTTCATACGGTCCTACGTAACTCGAACTAAATTTTTCTTTCTTTCAAAATCTTAAAATTCCCTTTTTAGCCTTCATAAAGCTATGCAAACAATCCCACACTCAAATGTGACTCAAAACAACTCAAAGACACTTCAAAAACATACTTAACATTATTAATTCATTCCCAATTGTATGAAACTTAATCAGTCATAAGTTTCAAACATTTATATTCATACTTTTATAGTTTCAATAGCTTTTTCACATAGTAAATCTCATTCACAAACACAAGTTCAAAGTATATCTATATCAACATATCATTTAATATTCGTATAGCCACCTTTTATGATACATTTAGTATTTACAATCAACTCACATATAAAGGATTATATATATACCCAAATATATGTATTTGCATTTCATCGTCTCCAACTCCCATAATTATTAATTTCATATTAGAAAAATTTAAGTATAAATATAAGTAATAAGTAGTTGAGTACACATCACATGAATCTCACATTTGCATTCATCTCAACAATAGGGATAACATCTCGCAATAATTCATACAAATGCAAGAACTCACACTTTCATATTGCAGTCTTATTGTTTGGTATCATTTGCCTTGCTGATGGATACTTAGCCAATCGACTTATCAACATTTCACATTGTCGATAGTCACAAAGCCAATTGACATTATCACACATCATATCCATATTTACTCATAAATATAACATCATTATATCCAAATGAACCAAACTTAAATTCATAATATATATGCACTTACAACCATAATTCCAATACCATCACATAAATATATCAACATTATTGATATCCAATATCATCACATCCATAACACAACTCAAGAATCATAGTTCATCAAAAATACTCATCACAATAACTCATCTACTCTATCACAATCATACAAAGGTAATGAACAAGTAAAATTCATGCATTTCTATCATTATTATTGTGAATCAATAACATTCCTATGCATTCTTATCATTGACAATATATTTGCAATACCAAGTCCACAATATACTCACTTGGTATATCACATAAGCATTATTAATCACATACAATTCTTTATCTATAATTTGATTTATTATAAAACCATGCACACAAATCCTATAACTCTGATTTTCTTACAGGAGCTGGTACTATGAGTCTATTGTAATACCCTTAGTGGTTACAACTTTCTGCAAAGACTGATGTTCCATTTCCATACATCAGCTCTTCCATATTGCTTTTATTATTGACCATCCATAGCAAGAATTTGAAATTCATGACATCTTTGTTATCTTCGCTCAATTCTTTTTGGATGAAAATACGTTTCAAACTTCTATTAGTTCCCACAATTACTGTCTTCCAACTCTTAAATATAGTTAATAATAAAGAGTTTTAGATTATAAGTCAAAGAATTCTCTCCATACGATCATAACTGTCCAAATATATAAACTATTATTCTTTCTCTTGTATTCACATATATTCTGTCTCTTGCCTTAAAGTCTTGATATGAAACATATAACTTTCATTTCTAATTGATGCAGTAACACGAGAATAATAGTTTCTGATTTACATTATCTTCCATAACTTTGTTAATAAACTTCAATCCATTTCCCTTCATAATTTCCTTCTCAAGGAAAGTAATTTTTTCATTCTCAACTTATTTTTACTAAATATCATCCAACTATATTTTCCTGTAAAACTATTTAGAAATACTTGCCATATTCTTCTTTATTTGATAAATTAAAGCATTATCAAATAAAATAATTACAACTAATATAAATACTATTGAAAAGTCTTGTTTATAAATATCATAATCATAACTAATGTATTCATCAATCCCAATGACATAATCAGAAATTTATAATATCCATACCAAATTTCAAATGTCGTCTCGGTAATAGAACATTCTGCTATTTAGAGCTACTAATATCTAAATTTAATTTTGTCCTTCCCAAAACACTATAACGTCATTCCATTAATCAAATAAGTTCTCACTTCATAATAATAATTAATTAATTAATCTTTATAAAAATGTAATTCAGTAATTCATAATCAATACACAATTTCTCATCATCATCTTCGTTCTATATAAACGACATCAATTCCCCCGTAGTGTATTATTTAATTCATCAATTTATCCTCTTTTACTTCTTTCAATTCCCAATAATACTATTTTATATAAAGTAATCAATACTGATGCAATCTTTGGTATAATATAATTTTAAATCTACTTTCCAATACTGAAATAATTCTAATAGTTTATCTAAAACATATTAGAAAATTCTACAATTATAACTTCACCTATTCTTTTAAAATTATTATTCATTAAATCTTCAACATCCATTAAATAGGCATCTTGCTCATTTCAAATCACATATAATGTAATCATAACTGGAATTAACAAATATGTACAGTTTCTTCTTCACTCACTATCTCTTTATATAATAAGTTATAATATCATGATAGTTCCATACCCAATTCATTCTCAAAATAATACTAAACTTCCTTCCGACTCCATAATTGGTAAGTTCACACATATATTTATACCAAATATTAGTCTTAAGCAAAATTCTATCATCATATCACAACATCACAGTAAGCATAGAAACACATATATGGATAGGCAACGTATTAATTATGAGAATTGTTGGATTATTCTAATTGATTACTAATTACTACTAATTATTCTAACTATTCTAAATATTAAGTTAAATATGGTTTATTAGAACTACAAGTAGGAATTTATCAAAAATTATAAAATAAGAATGTATTTATATTAAATGATTATAAACATGGTATAAGGTATAAATGCAACTCTCATTGTCATATATACTTAAAGTCCTTTAATGCAACTCTCGTTATCAAAAAAGGGTAATTCATTTAGAGTCTACAAGCATTCTCATGTCATTGTAGAGTCTACAAGCATTCTCATGTCATTGTAGAGATAAACATAATTCATATTATTACTATGCAAGGCTTATGATTTTTATTAAGTGATTTCATTGTCTCCAAGTGATTTCATTGCCTTATATAATTCAATTATATATCGACCAAGCATTTACAACACATTCAAACTCATAATTGAATTCAAACCATTAATATAACATAAAATAGAAATATAATTCATTGATTCATTCTTCCTTGCAATTCTAACAAACAATGGCCTAGCCAAGATACATGATAAATATAATTAAAATAACAA
>CATIWO010183233.1:0-12512 GCA_949673435.1 Macaranga tanarius
ATTTTTATCATTTGTTGGTATTCATTTATTATAACATTAATAATAACTTTTAGTGACATTTTTTTTGTTGCAATAAAATTTACTTAAGTAATATTTGATAAATGTTAAAAAAACCGGTTTATTAAATACCATAATATTAACATATAGCAACATTTTAAACATGTTTCTACAAAATATTGGTACTACATTTATTAAATATTACTAAAATATTAAATACCAGTGCGCTCTCCCGGTGACAGGAGATCTTTCTCTTCCATTATCTCATCAAATTTCTTCGAAATACTCTAATCTTGGACATCATCTCAACATTGAACTTAACAGTTCTTTAATTCAGTCCAACGCAACAAGTAGGGATAAGTTTTCTTAGCTTACTTGTACCAGCTGCAATTTCATCAGCTGTCACCTTGCGTCGCAGAACCTCAGTGGCAAACTCATCAAGTATGTCCTCGACATCATAAGCCAACTTCCTGAGCTCGCTTACCCATATCTGCACTGACCGGTTTGTCATCTGCTTCTCCTCTGCGTCCTCAAGCAGTACTGCATCAATTTTTTTCAACATCCGATCCCACTTTTTGAGTTCATCACGGACATAGTTGAGTAAGTCACTGGATCTCAGCTTTTCCAACAGCATCTGAAAGACAGGAGAGAGAAGAGCACCTCCAATAGCAAGCCCGATTTCCATCGCTAAAGAATCAACAGCTAGCTGCTGTGGTGATTGTAACAAAAAATCGACTTCAATGGCTATGAGATGGAGAACACAAACTCTTTCAACAGAAAGTGAAGAAATCAATATCTTGCACCATGAAAACAAAAAAGAAAAAAAAAGAAAAGCATCATTATTCACATGCAGTCCTGGCTACATATATTCTTCTATTGGTTTTGTCCTGACAATTTCATGGGAACTCGGATGCAATTGTTAATGGATTTGGCTACGTACCAAATTGCCTCTGCCTCTATCATATATTATGGTGCCATTAACATCCACCGACAGGTGACAGCTCATGGAGAGCTAAACAAAATAATAAATCAATTTCCAAATCACATGCCCATTGTCATTGAGCCAACCAATCTGCCATGCACGATGCAAACCTAGTTGTGATTATATTTTTTTAAAGGGTAGCTGGTTAGTAGTATAGTTCATATTAGTTTTAATTTGTAGGTTTTTTTGTGAATAATTTCTATTCATTTAAATATAATTATCTTTTCATTGTAGAATCGGATTCTCTACTCTCAGTTCAATCGATTTGCATTCAATCAAGTGTTGGGCTGATTACTGAAGACTGTAGAATCCTTATTTCAAACATGAGCAATGTACTACTTAGATATGTTACACTCTTCAGCGAATCATGCAGCTCACAGGATTGCTAGGACTGCTGATTCTTGGCCTGGACGTATATATGTCGTGGGATAATCATGCCCCACCTTCCCTTCATGATGTACTGTTCTCGGGTTCTACTGAATAATGTTTAGTTTTGATGTTTTCCTCAAAAAAAAAAAAAAAAAAAAAATCAATAAAAATTTAATTCTTCCTTTAATTTTTCTTTTAAATTCCAATTACTACACAAATTAACATTCTTTCTTAAGAAATATATATATTTTTTAATTAAAAGTGTCCTCTGGAGCTTCTCCGGTTAATATAATCATAGAAAATTTTTATATTATAATTAAGTAATTACAATTGTAAAAATAATTTAAAAGCTTTATTTCCATAGTGTTATATAGTTAATTTACTTCAAAATTTATGAGTTTTTTTTATGCTGTAATTGAATATTTATTTAAACAGGATGATGCCATCTTGATTAATTTTGATTGATTTTGACCTTTTTTTTTAATATTGCAAATTTTTGATTCTCTAACAAAAACTCCAAATAAGTTGCTTTAGTTTCTTCTATCAATTTGAAAATAATGTTAAATGAATTTCATACGCTAAGTTACTTTACCTTGTGATTGGATATACAGTAAAGCACTTTAATTTATAATAATTAAAGATCATTTTTTTACTCGAATATATTTTACGCTAGATTTGTAATATGAAATATATATATTTATGTATATATGACAAGCTTGACTTTAATTTAATTTGATGGTTACATCAATGTTTATTGTTTATAGTAAAGCCTAAATCGAACGGCAAATGAAGCCTCTGTGGAGCAAAACAATTAAGGACACAACGGGAGACCAACCATCTTCTCAAGATTGAAGAAACTTGCTCGAAAATTATTATTATCATTGTCATTGTTAATTAATTATCAGCATGTTAATTATATTGTATTTTACATTTTGTTTGCTTTGCTTGAGGCATGGTTTGTGTAGGAGCAACATTGTTCGATTATCTGGTTAAAATTTATGTTATATATACGCACGTAACTTATAATCTTGTCGAACAAGAAGGGTTTTGTGTTTACTGTGAAACTAACTGATATATACTTTATTAATTTTCATAGTACTTATCATAATACTTGTAGTGAGTTATTGGCACTGCTTATAAATATTTTAACTTTCAAAATGGATAGATAATGAAATACAATGTCAAATTCAAATTATATTAAGGAAAATTTGTGCATACGCTCTGAGCATTTATTCTAATTGTATTTTGGCAATGTGACGTATATTTAAGCATTTTACACTTAATCAATATGAACATGACATGTATTTTATATATTATTTTTATTTATACTGATTATATTATTTATATTACATCTTCATATTAAATTTATAATATTTAAGTATGTATTTATTAGTGAGAAAAATTACATTGAAAAAACATCCAACACTACTTTTATTGATTTTGAAAATTAAAATATATATAATACATAAGTAATACAAGGTTAGAATTATGCCTTAAAACTAGCAATCAAATCGAACCTAACATTACTTCCTAATATACATAAATTGCTTCCAAAACTAGAACATTATAGACATAGAAACAAATATGTAGTACTGTGCAATAAAATCTGAATAATTAATTTAAAATAAAATGTAAAAAATTTAAATTATATATCACAAATTTAATAATATATTATAATATATCCCAAAAAATAAATACATTCCAAATAAATAAAAATTTCTGATAATATTAATATATATATTCCTGTATTGAACCCGCAACTTCAAAAAAGAAAATCTTTATATATGCCCTCCCTACATATATTTTATATATAGTATTCATTAATGAGCCCACAACCCAAGCCCACCTAGTCAACAAATTGTTATTTACGGTAATATTTGGTATCACAACGCGACGTATGACAATTACAGTGTGGTCAAGCGCCAACGAAATTATCAAAAAGTTTCTCGAATTTATTCTATTCTCTTAAAAAATTAGGGATTAGATAGGTAATTTTATATAAAAAAAAAAATTATTCTATTCTCTTAAAAAATTAGGGATTAGATAGGTAATTTTATAAAAAAAAAAAATTTATCTTTTACGGTGCACAATTATCGATGTCCTTTTATTTATTAGAAAATGATATATGTCGTGATAACACTATATTAAATAAATTTTTCAATTATTATTATACTTATAAAATTAGGAGTGAAAAAAGGAATTTTTTTTATTTTTTTCGTCTAGTCTAGTGTGGTGCGCAATTGTCACGCACACGATGTTTATCACCAATCTTATTTATTTATTTATTTATTTTTTCCTGTATATAATATGTTTAATATTTACTAGTGTGGCAATTGCGTGATGCTGCGGTATTTTAATTTCAAAATTTATGGGAAAATTTTTTGTATATATTTTAAATTATTTTTTATAATTATTTGTGTATTTTTTTTTAGTATTTTTTTTATTTTATAATATATATGTTTATGGTAATTTTTTTTTTGCAATATAATTATTTTTTTAGTAATTTTTTTTGCTTTGACATAATTTTTAATTATGTCAGATAATATCAGTTTATAAGATAACGTTATAGATGTCATATCTGTAATATATATATATATATATATATATATATATATAGTATTTTTAATAGTACGGTATTATAATATAATAAATATTATAAATTTAATTAATTTTTTAACCTACTATGAAATAAGAAATTATTAGAATTTTATCTAATAATGATATTAAAGAAAAATTAAAAATCTAAATAAAAGAAACACACACCTTAAATCTTCTCCAAAAAGTTGAAATGTAAAGTATTGTGTATAACGTCAGAACTCACAAACTAAGAAGAGTAAAAAAAGTATGAAAACAACAGTCTTTTTTTCTTGTCTGAAATGTGAATATAATTCTAATTTACAATGCATTTATATACAATCTGCAATCCAGTACATGTTAACCGCCCAACATAAGAAAATTTTTATTTTTTTTAGATAAATTCCTGAGCAATCAACAGGTCATAGTATCTTTTTGTCGTTCATATCAAAATAAAATGATACCTAACAAATTTAATTACTCAAGAAAAAATGACACATGATATAAAAGAATGACGCCTCATACTTTTTAATTATCAATGCATATATAATATGACATATGAATTTCATGCAGATAAATTCTGAAAAAATCGTTAGTAAACAACAACTAATATCATTAATTACATTCTTATCAAATATAAGCTGAAATGACACGTAACAAATATACTCAGCAATGAATGACACTTGACATTTTTCAGCTATCAATGCAAATGTAAAATGACATGTGGACATGCTGATAATTATAGTCATAATAAATTATCTTTTAATAAAATATAATATCACTTTAGAATGACACGTAACAAATATAAAATAATACTTCATACTTTTCAATTATCAATATAAACATAAAATGACACGTGGACTTGTTGATAATTATAATCATAATAAATTATCTTTTAAATAAACGTAATATTATTTTTATATTTAAAATTAAAATTATTTTTATATTTAAAATTAAAATTAATTTTTATTAAAATTAATTATTTCTTTTAACAATTTCTTAATTAGTAAATATAAATATTGTTTTTTAAAATTTCTAACTAAATTAAAAAATATAGAAATTTTAAAAACTAATATTATATATAATGATAAATTTACATTGTTCACCTATCTACCCTTAACTAATAAATTAATATAATTATCCTAAAAAAAATTTATTTGTTAGTTCTTATTCAATTTATTCACATATTAATTATTTTTTCAAATAAATAAAAGCATCTATTATATTTAATAAAATTTTAATTTTTTTCTCAGCCATATAAATTGTATATAAAACAAATTGTAACAATCAATATACTAACTATAATATTTTTATTTTTTAAAATTTAATGTATAATAAAAAAAATAAATTTATGTACATTTCAACTACTATTTTTATTTTTTCACTCTACTAAATTATTTTTCATATATATTAATTATTTTTTAAATATACAACATTTATAAAATTAAATTTATTTTAAATAATGCAAACAACATGTAAAATAATGTATTGTAATATTATATTAAGTATTAAGTGCTAACATTGCATTTATATTATTATTAAAAAATACATACCTTAAATTTTTTTTCTTCATACCACATGTCTTAAAAAAAAAAATACTACTACCTTGTTTCTACAAAGAAAAATTAAACTCTGCTCAAATTATGCATACTCAAAACAATTGAGCCCATGAAACTCCATTTATATATAGCATGGAAAATAATAATAAAAAAAATCTCTTACCAATATAATTATTGAATGGAGTCACATGTTATTCTGTTTTTGATTGAATATATTTTTGATTAGACATATTATCTGTTAGATATATCATATAACTTTTATCAACCCTATAAAAAAGAATTGTTTATACTCTTTTTTTAAAGTAAGAATTATATAACAAAAGTAAAAAACAATGATAAGAAAATCTTACAGAGTGAAATGTGTAACACTTATGTAGGTCATTAAATTGTACACATTTATCCATATATATTACTTTTTTAATTTATTTTATTAATTATTATTATTATTATTATTATTATTATTATTATTATTATTATTATTATTATTATTATTATTATTATTATTATTATTATTATTATATTTAGTTTTAAAATACATGGACCTTTTTACCATAAATCGTAATGTTACTTCATTCTATCAAACTTTTAAAATATCATAATCAGCAATTTCTTTTTATCATATGGTGATAATTTATTTTCCTCAACCTATGAAATCGCACCACATTGTTAAGTTACTTAGGGATTTTCTCTTCATCATATCATGAGAAATTGCTTTCTTCAAGCCAATAAAATAATATCATTTTGTCAACTTTAGCCTATAAGGTGATGCCACAACACAAAGTTACTTTGTTCACTTCAGCCAATGAAATACTACCACATTGTAACATCTGTGTCATTAAATCGGATTATTTCGAAGCAATGATAATTAAAGAATATTTATTTAATATAAATAAATATTAATTGGAGTTAATTGAGTAAAGTTTTGAAGAATGAAATTGGAAAGAAAGAAAGGATTAAAATGTAACAAAAGGAAGCAAATAAGTTAGAAAGAAAGAAGAAAAAAGATGAAGGGCTAGAATGGAACGAAGGTAGTGGAGTGGTTGGCTTCTACAAGAAGAAGAAAGGAAGAAGAAGAAGAAAAGGAAAGAAAGAGAAAGAAAAGAAAAAAAAAAAGAGAAATAAAAGAAAGAAAAGAGAAAGAAGAAGGAAAAAAAGAGAAGGAAGTGATATGGGAGCTTGAATCCGAATTTCAGCAACAAATAAAGAACAAGGAATCTGCTGGAGAAAGTAGTTAGTGACACCTTTAACTTGAGTTTTGAGTTTTAAATTTGTGAATTTGAATTTGAATTTTTAAGTATATGAATTAATGTTTAAATGTTAGATCTATACCTATTTATGATGTATATGTGTTGTGTATATGTTTAAGATTGTTGTTAGTGTCAATTCTGAACATATGGGTGTTAAAAAAATTGAATTTTATTGAAATCTGCTGCTGCTGTCGACCCAGAAGGCTAGAGGGCGACGTCTCCACGCTCGGTGGGCGGCGCCTCCGCGATGAAGCCGGCGCCTCTAGAGGGAAGTCGGTGCCTCTGCACATGTGGTCGGTGCCTCTGCACACATTGTCGGCACCTCCGTGAGTGAAGTCGGTGCCCCTGCGCAGAGTCCACGCCTTGCACCCTGAACCACACCCGATTTCGATTATTTTTGGTTCAATTGAAGCATAACCATAAACTGAAGAATAGAATAATATTATGGAACATTTAAAATGTTAGAAAAACGACTTCAGTCTCTAAAATTTGATATATTGATGAACATCCAATTTTGAATGGTCAAGATGCGCAGCGTTGCATGAGAATGACCTAACTTTCGGCATCAGAGGAGTCACGGGGCCCGTAACATATCAAATCGAAGATAACTCAGAGAGCTATATGGCCTTTATTTGAGAAACCCGACGAACCCCATTTTGAGGTTCAAATTTGACCATTTAGACCTCCGTTTGGGGCTTCAAAGTTTAAGTTGAAATTATAGTCTTAAGTGTGTCTGGCACTAGGAGTTAGAGAGCTCATATATGAGGCATGGAGAATTGGGTAGTTGTATATAGTCGAAGCCTAGGGCCGAATACACATCCTACCATATAGGTGTATACGAACTTACTCTTTCTTAGTAAGGACTTATTAACTTAAGAAGTAGAATAATGAAGTCTCTGAATAGAGACTAAAGTATGTTCGTTAACAATGAGGCCAGAAAGATAATAAAATAAGGAAATGATAATTAAAGTGAAGTATCCAGTATAATTAAGTAGAAGATTTCAATCCTAAAGAAAAGGGATGATGAGAGATTAAGTAAATATATATATATATATATATATATATATATATATATCCAACCTTATTCCCTTTTAGTAAGGATAGGTCAAATCTAGAGATGGAAAGTTAAATGGAGACATTATAATATTCAATGTTTTAGTCAATAGGGATGATGTTCAAGTATCCAATATAGGGACTAAAGGTTGAAATACTTCAGCGGAATCCAATATGAGAAAATAAGGAGTTTGAGAATGATGTTTATTACGAGAGGCACAATGAGATACCAATGATGCTAGAATACTCGAGAACTCCTAAAAGAAAGTGATGTAGTTTTAATGGAATATAACTCTAAGGATTAGAGAGTTCTTATTTGGGACATGGAGGGTTTATAGAGGTGTATTCTTGATGTCAGGAGCCAAGAACACCTAATATCATGAAGAGATAAATCCATATTTAAATAATATTTGATAAATATGCATAGCCATTGCCTGTGGCCGGATACACATTTTACTATAATGTGAGTGGGTATATGTGCATAGCCGATGCCTGGGGCCGGATGCATATAATATTGCATAAGGGTTAGTTAGTGGAAGTGTATATCCGTTGCCAAGGGCCGAGTACACTTATGCGTAGCCGATGCTTGGGGCCGGATGCGCATGATACTTTCTAAGATTAACTTAGTGGATGTGTATAGTCGTTGCCAGGGACCGAATACACCGTGTATAGCCGTTGCCAAGGGCCGGGTACACGTATGCATAGCCGTCGCCAGGGGCCGGGTGCATAATCTGCTATGAAGATGTGAGATTACATCTGAGATATATGTAGAGCTGTTGCCTGGGGCCAGCTACATATATTATTTTGGATTGACCTTTGAGTTATTATGGGCTTAAGTGCTGATCACACTTAAGTGATGTTACCATGAGTACTGAGTATGAATGAATACTTACGAGATATTATAGTGCTGAATGATATTGCGCTTAAGATCACGTGTATGAAGTACCCCTAGTTAATAATTTTCCATTGATGGTGCATCTTGATAATGATCTTGTTGTTAGTATGTTTAAGTATAATATCAATGAATGTATGGTGAGGTGTTGATTAGTTTTAATTATTGATTTGTCTTTTAATATACTACTTGAATTAGAAAGGAATTATTTTATGTCTGAATTCCTGATTATATAAGAGAAAGGTTAGTCAGTGATGTTATATAAATATTAATATAGCATATTTATTGAATACTGATGTTTATAAATCCCTATTATTTTAGTAAATAAAAACGTATACAAAATGGGGATTTTATAAAATATTCGAATGAGTAATGGACGTGGTCGTTTTGAAATTGAGATTTATTTGAATATGAAAAAAATATTTGAAGTTCATTGATTTTTATTGTTGAAACTATTGGAATTTATTTTAAAGATTTTTTTATGATAATATTTTATACACCAACTAGGTAATTTCCTTTTGAAATTACTCACACTCATTTTGTTTTAAAATTTTCAGTATAGGTGTTTGATACTTGCTTAGCTAGCAGCTGAGAGGTGAAAATGCAGTGGATCACGACAGTATAGAAGATGGATAAGACGAAGATATTTAGGAATACTTAAAGAATGAGATTCGAATTTGTTATGTAATATAATGTTAACATTGAATTGTGCAAAGAGATTCTTTATTATCATTAAGTCTTTAATTATATATCTTAATATTATTAGTAGTAGTGAGGGCATTACAATAAATGCATAATGTAAACTTTTAAATTAAATCAAAACATATTAATTTTTCCTATATTTTATTTATAATAATAAATACGAGACTTAAAAATTTGGATTTGATAAAAAAATTATAGATTTAACTATAAATTTGAAAGAAATGAAGGAAAAAAAAGTAAATATGAGGGAAAGCAAGTGATTATAATGGAATATGGATACAACTTTGTTTAACTGTAATAGAATTTGAATACAATTGAGGAAGATAAATGAGTGTCATGTCATTATGTCATAATTGAGATGTTTTCATTAGCCCAAGTCAAGTCATCGAAATCTATGGAAGATATTCGGTTGTACTTCACCATCTTATCTATTCATTAATTTTTATGGAAAGGTTATAAAAACAAAATATAGGAAAAGGTATATTTTTGCCCCCTAATATTTATAGGAAAAAGCATATTTACCCTTTATAAATTTTTCACAGTAAACAAACTTAAAATTGATAAAAAAATTATTTATTAATATATTTTAGATAATTAACTTGTAAAACCCACCTTTTAGCATACGTATTTATGACGTATGTATTACATTTTATGCATATGAGATAGTGGACCCCATTTAAGTTTAATATTTTGCATGTACTATAGAGAGGGACTGAATTGTAAGATAAGTTTGGAGTTAATTGTCATAATAAAAAATTTTGGGTATTGTGTAATATACCCATTACTTTAAGGAGCTTAGGAGGAATTGTGAGGATAATTGGCGATAATTATCTAGTTTTATAATAATAATAATAATAATTATTATTATTAGTAATTAAGTGATAAATATGTAATTATTATAGGAGACTTTAGGGAGGCTACTTGATGAGCTTTGATTGGTTAGAGTATATATATGCATATATGTGTGTGTATGTTAGTGTGTGAGTGTAGAGATTTTTGGAGAAGAAGAAGAAGAGAGTTTTGATATATTTTGGAGGGTTATTGATCTTATTTAAGCTAGCAATTGGGAGGCATTAGAAGGTTTTATATCCATTGAAGTCTAATTGGTAAGCTTTACATGCTTTATGGTTGATTGCAGTTGAGTTTTGTCTAGTGCAATTCGTGCCCTGTTTTTCCCCTGTTTTCAGTCCCATTGTTTTACCCATCAGCTATAGAGCTCTTATTTGAGCATAGTTGGATTTTCTAGAAACTTCAGAGAGTCCTTTACAACTTTTATGTTTTGACCCTGAGCTGAATTTGCTGTTAAGACTATCTAATAGGGCTCGACATTTTCTTACTCTTGCTGTTAGCCCTGTTTTAACTGATTTTAATAAAAAAATTCATAATTAATTCCATACATGTTCGAATTAAATAATTCTAATTGGAATTGGAAGAAGATCATAACCCTAGCTTCTGTAGAAATTTAGGGGCTATTGGACTTGTGTGTCTTCTATAGAAATTTAGGGGCTATTGGACTTGTGTGTCTATCTTTAGGTTAGATTGAACTTTGAGCATTTTATTACACTTTGTGAATTTAGAGTGAATTGTGATGTTTGATTGTTGGAACTAGTATATAACTATATGTAGGAGTTGGAAGAGAAAGAGGAGACCCTACTCAATAGGGGGAGCTTTTCTTTGAGAAGGAGTTGAAGCTTTTGGTAAGTAATTGTTAATATAATGCCTATATATATAGTGATTCTCATGCAACTATAATTATTTGATTATATTGGTTTGTGTCTGCTATTTATTGTGGCAAGCATGATATATATATATATATATATATATATGTTGTTTGTGAGATTATGGAATAGTTGAATTGTGCAAGCCACTTGATGTGGTCTAAATTTACAAGTGTTGTTTATGAGAATAGTGAATTGTGATTCACTATGATTATTGGAAATGAAAATGATGAGGAATGAAATGGATATTGAATTATGATAAATATACATATATATGTGCATATTGATTGATGTGAGACATGTGAGGTTTATGTATGATAGTGGAGACTAAGCTAGGCAGAGAGCCTCCATTGATTATGAAAACTGAGACTGAGCTGGGCAGAGAGTCTCAAATGTGGCCATTCATGTGAGAAAAATATAAACGTGTGAGATATGAGACTGAGCTAGGCAGAGAGTCTCAAGAATGGCCACTAATGATAAAAATATGAAAAATATGAAGTATGTAAGGAATAAAGCAAACGTGTGTGAAACGTGTGATAATAACGCCGGTTGGATAATTAACATGCATTATGGCATTATGTTTATATATATTTATGTTGAATATGGAATTGGTGTAAGATGTGAATTACTTGAAATGGGTGATTGGCATAAAAGGTGAATGTGATGATTATAGTGGGGTGTAGATAATGAATTATATACACCCATATATATTTATATTAACAATTGCAGGTTGCTTTTGATGTTATGCTATTGGAAAATTATTGTGAATTATTTGATAATTGTAGAAATGAGCTACCAAGAGGTAGACACGGGCGTGTCTCAAACCGTGTATCAAGACACAACATGTCTTAGTTGAGATATGGGCTTGTTGAAAGTGGAATTTTGTCTAGAAAGATACACGGGCAAAGACATGGGCGTGTTCTTGGCCGTGTATGTATATAGAATTTTGGACAGAGAGATACATGGACAAAGATACGGGTAGGTCCTTTACTGTGTATATGTATTAAATTTTAGACAATGAGGTACAGGGGTCGAAACACGGCCGTGTTCCGACTGTGAATTTTATCTAGTAGACTATACTGGGAGAGACACGCCCGTGTAGTCCACTTTTAGTTGTTTTAATTATTTTATGTTAATTAGTTCTTGAGAAGTGTTACATGATGGATTATATTAATAATTACTTATTGAGTCGCAAGCTCATTCCTTTGCATTTGTGGTTTTCAGGACATAGTTAGATAAAAGCTTGAGGTGCATTTGCATTATAACTGAGGTAGGTCTGGGGCAAGGTTGGTGCAAATATTCCATCCTCGTCATCATGGCATTCAATTATTTTTAATTTGGTTTATCTGTATATTTTGACATTATGTAATATACGTATTAAGTATTTTCAATGTATCGAACAAAAGTTTTATGTATATA
>CATIWO010183258.1:0-34581 GCA_949673435.1 Macaranga tanarius
TCCGACCTAAGCCTATCAAGGCCCAAAGTTGTATTCCTAGTGGGCCCTGAGCCCGCACAGTGCCGTGGTCACCGGACACTTGGGCGCGCGCTGAACTCCGCCGCCTACAATATATATATCATTTTAATGATGGAAGGTATAAGTGAAGATATTCCCTCTCTACAAACAAAATAGAATTATTTTCTGCATATTAAAGAAACAAATAAAGAAGTAAATTGGGTTGTGAAAATCATAGTGCGAGTTTGAGTAATTTGTATTTTGACTTGGCATTAAAGTTTCAATCAAACTATTGTGGAATCATCAAGAGGTTAGTGATCTTTAAACTTATTTTTGGTTTATAATTCCACATTTTTTACATTGGTATCAGTGCCAGGTTGATAATTCCCATGATTTTTGGTTGACTAAATTCGATTTTGATATTAATATGGTTGAAATTTATATTTTGATATATGGTTGGGACAGCAACTTTGTGCCTATTTTCGAACTTGCATACTATGTTTTTTGCCATGTATTTTTACATATATTTAAAGTTCGTAATGCAAGCTTTAAAATGGTATATAGAATATTAAATTTAGTTGAATGTAGACACAGTTATAGTTGATCAAAGTTGCCTACTTGTAAAATCGTATTCTGGAATTTTTCAGACTTAGAAAAATTCCAAGGTTGAAGATAACCTTTTAACTAATTCCCAAAACTAGAGTTTGAACTTCAAACTCATATTTATAAGTGTCATAATTAAAATCTAATTGCACCATTGAACTCAGAACAGTCAATATAGGGGAGTAGAAAATTTTTCAGAGACGGAATCCATCTCCAACGCGCCACACGCGCGAGTGAAAGTCATCTGGCTGTTATTTGTAGCCAGCCAAAATAGCCCCACGCACATGAGCGATGTGTGGGGGCACGTGCGTGAGATATAGGCGGCGGTTTTCGACTCTGCCACCACCACTGGACTCCATATTTTTTGTAAAATTTTTCTATATATTAAAATAAATTTTTTGATATGTTAATTATTTATGTTCTAATTTTATTTTTGAGTAAAAAAAAATTAAAATAAAATTATTTTGATTAAGAAAAATTCTGAATAAATATTAGTAATTTTCTAATATTGATATTTGATGGAGTTGAAGTCCAGTGGGAGAAAATTAATTTTTGTAAGTATAAAAATTAATTTTTAAGTTATTTTATTAATTAAAATACAATTTTTTAATTGAATTTTTATTGAAAAATTCATAATAAATTGTATGTATATCTGAAAAATATGATTCCAGTCTTGAAATTTTTTAAAAAAAAATTAAGGAGAACCCCCATATATATCATTTGATATATGATTGTATATTGAGTTCATATTATGGTTTTATATGAACTGTCTAATTTTTTAACTGTCTAATTTTTTTTTTATTCTTTTCTTGATGTGTTTAAGGAATATGTCGCGCTTAAATACATAGCACATGAACAATTGTTATGAAAATTCTTTTATGTTAATGATTATATTATATTATATTTTCATTATTATGTTTTTCATAATTTTGTATAATGAGCATTCTAAATTGGTAGAATTCAATTTAGAATTTAATTTGATGCAATTTATGTTAAGTTATAAAATTTTTATATTTTGATATAGATGATGATTGGGAACTTGAACTTTCTCATCTTACAATATTTACTTTTATAATTTAATATTAAAATTGTAATAAATTGTGATGTGCATATTAACATAATATTGTCACTTGTATTTTTATGTAGTTTGTGATTAACTATGGCAACAAAAAATATTATTGCTGAGTTGAATAAGGGTGAGAAGCTAAATGGTGATAATTATAACATTTGACATCTTAAAATGCAATATGTCCTGGAGGAACAAGATACTCTAGAGGCTATTACTAATGTCATGAATGAGCCTTAAGCTAGTGAGGGGAATAGTGAACAATATACACGTGATATGGCCACGTATAATGCTTGGAAGAAAAAGGATTCTACTGCCAAAGGAATTTTGATAAGTTCCATGAGTGATGATTTAGTTTTTGCGCATCAGCATTTTTCAACTGCTCATACTATATGGCTCGATCTAAAGGAAAAGTTTGAAGAAATTTCTATCTCTAGACTTAGGCAGTTAACTATCAAATTTGACACCTATAAGAAAGTTCCATATAATCCTATGAAACAACATTTGAGGGACATATCAAATATGATAGTAGAATTGAAATCTGCTGGACATAACATCACTGAAGAGCAACAAGTTCAAGCCGTGATTCAATTTTTACCTGCAAGTTGGGAGCATATGAAAGTTAATATGACTCATAATGAGAATATTAAGACTTTTGCTGACATTACTCGCCATTTGGAACTTAAGGATGAGCGCCTTGAGGAGGCTAAACCTGATGCACAAGCATATGTAGTTGCATCAAGTTCCAACAATGTTTTTGATTTTAAACAGAAAAGAAATTTTAGCAAATGGAAAGCCAATAAGGTGGTAAAGATTAACAAGGGACCAAAGCAAGGCAAAAACTCACACAAGCATCCAAAGAAATACGATGGAAAGATGGACAAGACAAAAATAACTTGTTATAATTATGGTAATGTGGGTCATTTTGCTCGTGAATGCACTGAGCCTAAAAAGGTATTGTCCTTATTACCTTCTTATCATTATATTTCAAAAATTCATATTTCTAGTACAGTTTTGCTTATTGAATCCGCTCCTTTATGGATTGTAGACTCAGGGGCAACAAATCATGTAGCTAGAGATAGAATTACATTTGTGGATTTTCATCGAATTTTAAGTGGAACAAAATATCTGTATATGGGTACAAATGATAAAGCTGAAGTAAAAGGAATCGGAATATGCAAATTGGATTTGCAAGGTGGTCGGGTTCTATACCTACACGATGTTCTTTATGCTCCAACGATTCAACGAAATTTGGCCTCTGTACTTGTTCTTTTAAGTTTACGATATAATTTGTATTTTGATGATAATTATGTAAGAATTGCTGATAGAAATACATTTTATGGTTGTGGACATATTTTTTATGGATTTATGGTTTTAGACACATATTATAACAGTAATAATAATGTTTATTTTTCTTTACTTACTGAGTCTAGCAATGATAATATGGATGTTAGTTTGTGGTATGCTCGATTAAGGCATATTAGGCAAGATAGAATGAATAGACTTGCTCGTGATGGTCTCTTAGGATCAAATATGAAATTTGTATTGCCCACTTATGAACATTGTTTACAAGGCAAATCAAGTCGAAAACCTTTTGGTAAGGGCACTAGAGCTGAGTATCCTTTGCAACTTGTTCATTTAAATATCTGTGGACCAATGAGTATTAAAGTAAGGCATGGTGCTTTATATTTTATTACCTTTATAGATTACTACACTCGATTTAGTTATGTCTACTTGATATCTCACAAATATGAAGCATTAGATTATTTTACAAAAATTTTAAATGAAGTTGAGAATCAATTAAATAAGAAAGTAAAAGCATTAAGAACTGATCGAGGAAGGGAGTATCTCTCTGAATAATTTAAGAAATTATGTGAAGAAAAAGGTATTGTCAAGCAATTAACAACTCCCAGAACTCCACAATAAAATAGTGTTACCGAGCGTAGAAATAGAACCTTACTTGAAATAGTTAGGTCAATGATGGCACAAGCCAATCTTCCAATTCAATATTGGGGAGATGCTTTTTTGACTGCAACTTTTGTTCTTAATTGTGTACCTTCCAAGTCGGTCTCCTCTACTCCTTATGAGTATGGTCAGGAAGAAAGCCAAATTTAAATAATCTGCATCCTTGGGGATCTGCAGTATATGTTCATAATACTTCCATCAATTTGGCAAGTTAGGACCACAAGGGAAGAAATGTATCTTTATAAGATATTCTGAGAACTCAAAAGGATATGTTTGCATAGGTGAGGATTCTGATGGAAGGGTAACTGAAATTAAGTCATGTGATGTCATTTTTCTTGAACATGATTTCCCTAAACAGGGTAATATTGACAAAAGTTCTCATCTATATGAGATAAAAGACGAATAAGAGGCTTATCCAATTGAGTGGGAGCATGTTCTTAATGAAGAGAATTCACATGAATTCCTTCCACCATCTCAATTGAGTGGGAGAGATGAAGTTACAAATGCAATTTTAATTGGTGAAAATAATAATGATCCTCAATTAAGAAGAAGTACACGTCCTAAAATTCCTAAAAGACATTTTGCAATTGAAAATGAGGCATGTATTGTTACTCCCCATGATGATGAGGAACCTAGAACTGTTAAAGAGGCACTTGAATGTCATGCTAAAGAAAAATGAAAAGTTTTATTGGAAGATGAAATGGAATCTTTGAAAGTAAATCAAGTTTGGACTTTGGTTGATTTACTGCCGAGGCGTAAGGCAATTGGGAACAAATGGATTCTCAAACTTAAACGAAAGGCGGATGGTTCCATTAATAGATATAAAGCTCATCTGGTGGTGAAAGGTTACACTCAACAAGAGGGTATAGACTATGAGGAAACTTTTTCACCTGTAGTCAGGTTTAACTCAATTCACCTAATTCTTGTTATCGTAGCTCATATGGATTTAGAATTGCATCAAATGGATGTTAAAATGGCTTTTCTTAATGGAGAGCTAGAAGAAGAAATCTATATGGAATAACCTGTAGGTTTCGTGGTTAAAGGCAAAAAGCATAAAGTTTGTAAGCTCAATAGATCCATATATGGCCTTAAACAATCATCCAGACAGTGGTATCTTCATTTTTATAAAGCTATTTTGACTTAGGATTTCAAAATGATAGAGGAAGATCACTATGTTTATGTTAAAAGATTTGATGATAAGTTTACAATTCTATCTCTTTATGTTGATGATATTTTAATAGTTACGAATGACAAGGAATTTATGTTGACTATCAAAAGTTGGTTGTCTATAAATTTTGATATGAAAGATACGAGTGAGACAGACTACATTTTGGGAGTTAAAATTAAAAGAGATCGTTTTAAGAAACTTTTGACTTTATTATAAGAAAATTATATCAAAAAGATTCTTGAACGTTTTCATATGAGTAGTTGCAAACCTGTGGATACTCCTGTGTCAAAAGGAGAGATTTTAAGTCTTAATATGTGCCCTAAAAGTCCACAAGAACAAAGAGAAATGTCCACTGTTTCCACTGTACCATATTCTAGTGCTGTCGGAAGTCTTATGTATATTATATTGTGCACTCGCCTGGATATATGTTTTGTTGCTAGCCTAGTTAGTCGGTATCAATCAAATCCTGGAAAAGAATATTGGAAAGCTATGAAAAGGATATTAAGATATCTTAAAGGGACTATGGACTATTGTTTATGTTATCAAGGATCAAACTTGCATCTAATTGGTTATTTTGACACTGATTGGGGAGGATATCTTGATCAATGCAAGTCTACTTCAGGATATACCTTCTTACTTAATAAATGCGCTATTTCTTGGAGTAGTAAGAAGCAAACTTGTATAGCTCTATCGACTATGGAAGCTGAATTTATTACATGTTCGGCTGCTGTGCGAGAAGCTGTTTGGTTAAGAAGATTCTTTATGAATTTGGATATTCAAAATAATAATAATATTGTTACAGTTTATTATGATAATCAAACAGCAATATCTTTTTCAAAAGATCCCAAATTTTATAGTAGAACCAAACACATTGATATAAGGTACAACTACATTAGAGATATCATTTCTAGATGAGAAATATCTGTACAGTACATTTCTACATATCATATGGTGGCTGATCCTCTTACTAAGCCTATTCCAAGAGATGTGTTTTTTGCTCATGTAAATGCTCTTGGATTGCATAGAATATATAATATATGTTTTTTGGTTATTGTTAAAATTATATACTATACAATTAATGCAAGTGATTGTTATATTTTTTCCTGAATTTTGTTAATTTTATGTTCTTAATATATACACATCAAGATTATGCATGAGCTTAAAGTTTAACAGCAAGATGTCATACAGGTTTTAGATTGGCTTTCTCACACAAGCAATCACCTTTATCACTGAGATAGCGAGTAGAGATGAGACAAAATGTTAGGTATGTCACCTTATAAGAGATAAGATGAGGTTGTAAATATGATAACAACCAATTTGGATTGCCCCATCCAAATATCCTGTGATAGCCAGATGTGAGTTCTCGGTTTTAACCTGCTATATATGAGAACTTTGAGAATTCAGGTTAGTTATTAGATAATGACTGAACTAAGATCTGTACAGTATTTATTATACATCAAAAGGATAATACTATAGCATATGATTCATACCATGTGTACTTGTTCGACCAATATGGTAGTGGGAGAATGAATCTCTACTTCTCCATTATGTGAGACCATAAGGTTAATAATTACCTCAAATGAGTACCCTTATACTTTTTACTGTTATTTTTTGGTTTATATATGGTGTTTGCTAGCTTAGGATGTTTACCTATGCTCATAGATGATTCGATCTGTGAGACATGACTAGAAAAGCAACTATGTGTGAATTGTAGAATATCGAGTGGAAAAGGAAGACTTTGTCTAAAGTATTCATTGGCCGACTTATCTCGTTACTTTTAAGAAGTAGGACTTGATCATGAATACTATGTGTAGTTACGAAGTTTGGTATACTTTATTTTTAAGAGATTAAGGATGTTAATACAACTCAAGAGACAAGTCTAGGGTACTGCGAGAATGATTATCTAATTATAATATATTTTAGGGTTGAGTAACTATGTTATTCCTAACAAATGCATAGTTATAAGCTCCCAAAGTGCAGGTTTGCTCGCTAGGTCGCACAATCCGTTTACTAGTATGGAAGTGTTATTTTTAAATTGCAGAGATTTTTGCAATGAGGATCATACTCGTCATGTGCGAGTGGGAGATGTTGGAATTCGGGTCGGATTTGCCCATGATGGATTGAACCGAACCGAATAATTATTCTATTTATATTATATTTGTTTATATTATAGTTTATTATAATATAAAGTTAATTAAATAGAATTGTAACTCTTGGAGGAGTTACAACCCTTGGAATATAATTTATATATATATATATATATATATATATCATTTTAATGATGGAAGGTATAAGTGAAGATATTCCCTCTCTACAAACAAAATAGAATTATTCCCTGCATATTAAAGAAACAAATAAAGAAGTAAATTGGGTTGTAAAAATTATAGTACAAATTTGAGTAATTTGCATTTTAACTTGGCATTAAAGATTCAATCAAACCACTGTGGAATCATCAAGAGGTTAGTGATTTTTAAACTTGTTTTTGGTTTATAATTCCACATTTTTTACAAAGAATAATTAAGTTGATTTTTAGGTAAATTGCTTATATGGCAATAATTAATTTCACACACTTTATATTAGTCATTATTCTCTCCTAATAGTAGTCCTAAAAAACTTACTCTTAGTTATATATTTATATTTTTATTGCATATATATAATTTTTTTAAAAAAAAAAATCTAAAAGATAGCTATATGTTTTACTGCATATTCATAATTTTAAACAATCACTATTCCACTACATGCATATAATTTTGAAAATTAGCTTTAGTTCGAAGTTAGTTAAATATATCTATATAATATATATAATAAAGTGAAAAATTAAAATTTATAACTAACTCAATTAGTCATTTAGAGATACAATATTCATATAATATTATCAATAGATGGTTATTTTATATTCTTAATTTCTAATAACTTTCATGGCCAAAAGAATGGAATTTGTAGAAGCGGGGGATCCACCGTTCATGTCCTTTACTTTTATTCCCATTATCTATCAAACAATCTCATGATAAAAATTAAAATTAAAATTAAAATTATTTACGCATTTTCGATCATAAAACCATTCACAATATAAAACTCCAATACAAAATCATTCATAAATCATTTTTTACCTTCATTGCAACTTAAAATCATCCACTCCTTTATTTTATGTTTTTAGCAATTTTTTCTCAAATTATTTTTTCCTTATATTATTTTGAAAGTAAACCTCTAAAAAAAATATTAGCCCATTTTTTCATCCAATTGTTTATTAAGGGAACCCTAGTCGATGAAAATTGATTACACTTTTTTTTTTATATTAATAAGATAGTCGTGCAAAAAATATTCCAAATATCAATCGAATTTTAATGATCTAATGTTTAGAAAACTATGCGGATTGCATACACATATTTATTTAAGCCTCATTATTTATATGCCAAAAAATAATACTAAAATAAGCCTATCTAAGGATCAATCACAATTTTTAAATTCAAGTATCTTTGGAATTCTATTATTGAACATCAAAAAAAATAATATATCTATAAAATGTACAAATAAATTATTAAATTATTATATATTGTTGTGACACTCATATAACACACAAAAGTCAGTTAGTTATTTAAATACTGATAAATTGTATAATAAAAATATTTTTTTAAAAAAATCAAGTGAATTTCAATTTTATAAACTAATAAAAATTAGAATTTGAAGTCTATATTAAAAATGTATTTAAAGAGAAATAACGGTCGTTAACTATACTTAATTATTTTTAGTGATTTAAATATGCATTTAACCAATGTGGCATTGGCCTAGGTAGTATGGAAACGGAAAACGGAAAAATGGAAAACGGGAAAATGGGAAACGGGGAAATGGACACGGGAAAACGGCTTTTCTCGAAAATATAGGAAACGGGGATACCGGGGTCAATTTATAAATATTAAAAATATAGGGATCAATGTATAAATATTAAAAATATAGGGGTCAATGTATAAATATAAAAAATTATAAAATTTAATTTATATAAATTATAAATTATAAATTAATTTCAATTTAAAAGTGTATTTTTCATGGTTAATGATATTTTTAATCATAAAAATAATTGTGAAATATGTCCAAAAATATGATAACATTTATAAATACAAAAAAAAAATATTCTTTTACAACTCAAAATCACAAATGTTCATTTTATCCTATATTTATAAATAAAATAATAACACCTTTAATAATATATAATTTCTCAATAATTATAAATAAACAATTATCCATCTAAAATATTCTACACATCAATTTATAAAATATTACACATTCTCATTGACATCTTTATTGAAAAATATTGTCTCTAATTTCGGTTCATCTAATGAGAGGTTAGCAAACTTAAGAAATCCGAAATCTAATTCCGGTTTATTTTTAGAAACGGCCCCGAAATTTTATCTTATTTGCAGAAACGACCCCGAAACGTGTCGGTATCCGAAACGTTTCCGAAACGGGACACGGCTCTTGATAGAGGTGTCCGTACATCATAGACATTGGCAACATTTTGCTTTGGAGTCCGCATAACCTTGGCCTGATGGCCGAGCACGCCAGAGACATATAATACCGCGCGAGATCATTCCGCTCCCCCTCCCCCTAATTACGACTGGCCAAAAAAAACATCTTGCTTTGGATATTTTCATTAACCAGCAGGTGGTTATAACCAAATATTGTAATGTCTTCAATCTTCATTTCAATTTATGTAATGTAATAAACATATCAAAAGTTACAATCCATATAGGTTCTATTTAGTCCAAATGCTATTAAAAATATGTATAATTAGCCCAAATGCTATTAAAAATATGTACAATTATACATGTTACAATTTGCGATATAAACAGTATCATTGTAATAATTTTTTAAAAATAATTATAGTTTTACTCTTTGATGATGATAGAGAATTTCAACAAGAGAATGCTTTTTGAATTTATCCAACTTACTATATGCTGACAATTTGTGATATGACCCGTTTAAAAGACACGACGTAATACGGAGTTAAACGGATTAACCCGTATAAAACACAAATAAAATCGTATTTAAACAGGTTGAACTCGCTTAATCTGTTTAAACACGTATTAACCCGTTTATATATATATATATATATAACATGTATAAAAATTTAAAATTATTAAATAAAATATTATTTTAATGTTAATTCAATATTAAATAAATAAAAATTAAATTATTAAATATAATAAAAATTTATGTATCTATAATAAAATTATATATTTTTGGTGTAAAGTAGTATTATCAATTGTGTTAATAGAAATGCATATATAGTTTTGGTATAAATTATTATTATCTTGATAAAAATTTTATGCTAGTATTGTTGAAAGGAAAAGATGGAGGAATAATAAATCACAAATAGATATAGTTTACTGACCATTTTCTCCTGCAGCGGAAACCGTGGTAAATATGTTGATCGGAGCCTTGACTATTAGAGTAAAAGCTATGTCTTCACAATCTAAATATCAATGGAATGATCTAGAATGAGAGAAAATACACAAATTATTTTGGTGTAGAGAGAGAAAAAATACGCAGAGTATTTTTCTTTGTTCTGCGTTAGTTCTTGGGTTAGGTTATATTATGTTACGTAAACATAAAATATATATACTCTACAAAAGAGTAGGAAGTAGACTTCTAATAGGAGTCTTTTACACCCAATCCAAAACTTAAACAGATTAAGTTATTGGTGTATATTATCTAACAATTGTCAATTATATTGTGTATCCATAACAGAATTATAAATCTTTAGTGTAAATTATTGTTGTCAATTGTATTAATAGAAATTAAATACATAGTTTTGATATATACAAATATTAGTATTAACAAATTAATAGTGTAAATTAGCATTCATATTTAAGTATTAGTATCAATTAAAAATAACTAAGTAAATGCTACACAATATTTAATTTAATATTAAATAAATAAGCACAATGAAATATTAAAATTATATAATTTAGTATCAATTAATATTAATATTAAAAAATTACATAATTTAATATCATCAAAAGCAAGTAATTTTAATATAAATAATTATATTTATCAAGTCTTAGTCTCAAATAAACATTATGTAATACTAATTTATTATGAAGTAAAAATTTAAATAAATATAATAATAATTGAAATTATTACTAAATATTGATTTAATATTAAATACATATTGTTTAAATTATTTAAAAATATAAATAATTTAAAATATTGATTATAATAAAAAATTATAGTTTAAAATATTAATTATAATAAAAAACTATGTAAATATATTTAAGAATATAATTCATGTTAAATGTATTAAAGCGTGTCAAATATGTTAAACATGTTAAAACGTGTTCTTAATATATTTAAATATATTTAGACCTATATAGGTTAAAACAGATTACACAAATCATATTGTATAACCTGTTATTTAAATATATTTATATTTGAATTTATAATTTTAACACAATTAATTAAATATGTCATATTTGAAATAGCCATTTTTATATTTCAATTGTATCTCAATATGACCCATTTACGACTCCTTAATGCAAATTGCCAAACCCTAACTTGCGACATGACCATCCATATCACAAATAAGGATGAGAAACATTATCCATATTTCATGACATTTTTTGTGTGGAGCTACAGTACAAACCCAATATTGAGTTTTGTACTTTTGCTTCACACCAAATTGAATTTTGTTTTTTTTTTTTCAAATAAAATCTTTGAAATTTTTTAACTATACAATTCAATCCAAAATTTTTTTTTCTAATTAATTTTTTAACTTCAAAATTATTATATAAAGTGTACATATATATATAATAAAAAACTTTTATTTAATAAATTAATACTAATTTTTTTTACTTCTACTCTTTTATTATTAAATATTCAATTTGATATTTGATTTCAAAATTTTTGTATATAATTTATTTTTAATAATATATAAATAATAAATTTATCTTATAAATAATGAGAAATAATTAATTAATTTATAAATTATTAAAAAATAAAATATTTTTATTGAATGAATTTGTATAATAAATATAAATATGGGTGTAACATGTTAAATGTATAAACAATATGAAAAAAAATATGAAAAATATTTTTTCAGAGTTAAAAATAAAATAATAAATTAAAATAAAATCATTGTAAAAACTATATCTATATTCTATGTATATATAAATGCTGAGACCCTACAATTTATTTTGTGATTTTGTCTTATGTGTAAAATTTTAAAAATTTATTTATTTTTAAATAAAATATTAAAAAAATATTTTTTTTAAGCTATATTAAAAATTTTATTATATTTTTACTATAACACTGATATTCATATCCTTAATACTAACCTAATAATACTCAAATTCTATTTTCCTACTTCAAATAATTCGAATACTAATTTAAATTATTAAATTTTTTATTTAATTAATATTTTTATTAATAAAAAGTAACCAAATTTCTATTATTATAATAATTTTTGAATTCATATTATTATAGATTATTTGATTAAATTATAATTTATTAAAATTATATATTTAATTATTTTAAATATATATATATTATTTGTAATTCACGTGTTACACGATGGAAGAGTAGTTCTAATATAAATTTGCTGCTGCACTCTAATATTATGGGCTGGAGATGGCTAAATTGGGTCCACTATTTTGCTATTATTTCAAACTTCCGCCACCATTTTTTTACAAAGAATTTCATGTTTGATGGTTTCTATTGGTCACCTTCTCAACTTAACACCGCAATTATATATCTTAATAGATACTTATTTATTGTTTAATTACAGAAAATATTTTCTATATTTCTTATTTTTTTGGATAATATTTTTTATTTTGTATCATTTAAATATTTATTTGTTTAATTATATAACCTATTAACTGATCTCACCATATCTATATGATAAATTAAATTTTTACAGATATATATATATATATATATATATATATATATAAGTGAAGAAAATACTTTATGATTAGATGCATTTTTATTTAAAGATTTGTGATTTTTTTTTTTACGATATTTAGAGGCATGTGATTTTATTTTGTAACACTTTAATACCCTATCAACTAATATCATTATTATTTTATAATAAAATTTTGGTAAAAGTTACAAAAAAAGTATTATGTAGTTTCAATCATAATTTTAACTCTAACAAACTAGTACCCTATATTTCAAACTGTTTGCAAATAGAGTCAAATCGTCTAACGCAATTAAAAATGATGATGTGACAAAGAGTATTTTAGTTATATTATTTTTTTGAAAAAAAGAATATCTGTGTGGTTTTATAATATAACTTGTGGTTTATTTTTGTAACAAATCAGGACCCTATTTTATAATATAAAAATAATAAATTTATTTATTTATACTAATAAATATGAAAAAATTATAAATGACTTTTTATGATTTAATCAAATTTTTTAATTTTTATATAATTTTATAAGAATATATATATATGTTGGACATTTACATGATCATCAATCTAATTAACCTTAGTTTTGACTTTAACAAATAATTGTGATCAACTAATACTTTTATCTAAGTGTAATTATAAGCTAAATTTTAGCTATAATCAAAGACAAGTGCACATTGTTTCTTGAAGCTCAATCAAGTCCTCAAGACCCTACTAGAATAACTCCAATCAAAGCCTAATACATATGAATGGTTTTGGAGGTCAAAAATTGAAGATTTACAAGGGTTTAAAGGGGTCACGATCATGAGGAAGGGTGGTCACGATCATGAGGAGAATGGAGCATGCAAAAGACCAAGTGAGAAAGCTCTAGTACCCCTCACGATCGTGAGTCAGTTTGTGAGGAGCATGTTGAAGGTCGAGCCAAGAACCAAAGAGGGCAGTGCCCCTCACAATCCCCATCACGATCGTGAGGAGGATGCTTATGATCGTGACGAGCTAATCACGATCGTGAGGGCACTTGCAACGGTCAAATTTTACTTCAACGGCTATATTTTCAAAAGTCACAATCGTGAGGAGCTAGTCATGATCGTGAGGAGCATCTTCTCTGCACAAAAGCTGATTTTTCATTAAATGAAGATTGAAGATGATTTAGGCAAGTGTGGTACTTCTCAACAGCTAGTTTTTGATGTTCACTATAAATACAAGCCTTCCAACTTCATTTAAGAAGGTTACATAATTTGGTGAAGCATTCAATTGTCTTTAAACATTTATTCAAACTCTAAAATTATTGTATTTATATAGGGTATTTGAGAGTTGGGTTTATGAGATAGAGATATGTACTCCTTTCTTCTACTCTTTCTTTGAGGATTAAAAAAGTGGGTAGTGAGGTGCTATCTCTTATTGGTTTTGTGTTAAGCCAAGAAAAATACTCTTGTTTTATGGTTTGAGTTAAGCCACAAAACTCATCTTTTTGAAACTCAATCTAGTAATAAGATTAGTGTGGGTGTTAAAAATCCTAACTTGGGGATAAGTTAGGTAGAGACGCAGGATTGTTTGAAAATTTGAACTCCTTAAATCATTGTGCTTTTGTGTGCTTGTTGTTTTTAATCTTCTACCTTTGTGACTATCAATTTTTAATCTTCTCTTAAATTCTCATTAACCCTATTCACTTCCCTTCTAGGGCTTTTCAATTGGTATGAGAACTTAATTTCTAGGTACTTTATTATTAAAATTAAGATCATGGGTAGTGAATTTCTAAACTTTCAATCTCTTAGACCATTCTTTGATGGAAATGACTATCCTCATTGGAAGTACAAGATGGAGCTATATCTTGATAGTAATCCCATTAGACTTTGGGATGTGGTACTTTAAGGATGGAGTCCCCTAACAAAAGAAGCTGATAATGTACAAGTGCTTGTAGATAGAGCCAAGTGGAGCCAAACTCAAAAGGAAGATAACTACAAGAACAATAAGGCTATAACCATTCTTCTTGCATCTATGTCTAGAGAAGAAGGTGGTAAAGTACAACATTGCATTTCAGCTAAAGAAGTATAGGAGACTCTTGAGAACCACTATGAAGGAAATATTCAAGTGAGAAGTAAGAAGGTTCAACTCTATGTATATGAATATGAGCTATTCAAGATAAAGCCTTAAGAATCCATTACCAAAATGACACATAGATTGAATGCGCTTCTTACAACTTTGAGGAAGTTGGGAAAGCATTACTTAAAATAAGAAGTCAACACAAAAATCTTGAGAGTACTACCTAAGAATGATTGGGAATCAAGAGTCACTTCTATTAAGGAAGCTCATGATTTGTCAAAGCTCTCCACTAATATCCTTATTGGAAAATTATTGACTCATGAGCTCACTCTAAAGTAAAGAGAGGAAGAGAAAGTGAAAAAAAAAAAGAAGAAAAAGGGGATTGCCTTAAAAGCTATTCAAAATGATAGTGAAGAAGAAAGTCTTGAGGACTCTAGTGATGATGATGATGAGATAGCTATTATCACTAGAGGCTTCAAGAAATTTTTTAGAAAGAAAAATTTCTCAAGACAAAGGGACAATAAGAAGATAAAGGAAAGAGGCCAAAAGAAGTTACTTACTATAAATGTAAGAACCCGGGTCATATAAGAAATAAATGTCCAAAGCTCAAGTTCAAGAAAAAAGGAGCTAAAGAAAAGAATAAGGCCTTTAAAGCAACTTGGGATGATTCATCCGATTTCGAAAGAGAGGAGGAGAACCAATAAGTGGCCAATCTATGCTTCATGGCTCTTGAGGACAAAGAGGTACCCTCTATTTCTTATTCTTCTCATTGTGATGATGATGAACTTGATTGTGATATTGATGATGATGATGATGATGATGATGATGATGAGAGCTCTATTGTGAGCAAACTTGTTTTAAAATGCAAGAATTTACTTTTAAAGAAAAAGTTTTATAAACAAGAGTTTTCAAAATGTTAAAAGAATTTAAGATTTTAAAAAAAAAAATTCTAAAATAATTTCATCAAATAAGCATCTCTCCAATGACTTGAAAGCCTCTAGCTTTTTAAAATATGAGTTTGATAAGAGTAAAGAAGAGAATGAGAAGTTTTCAAAAGAGATGCTTGAGTTAAGGAATTTCATTTCCAAATTTCACAAAGGAAAGGAAATTCTTGATAATATTCTAGTATCATAAAAATGTCAGAGATAAATGTGGTCTTAGATATGCTAAGAATACTCCTTCATCATCATCTAATCAAAATATATTTGTCATGGCTTGAATGAACACTTCACATGCATCTATTAGTAATACCAAGACTCTACCAACATTGGCTAAAGAGTCTCATACATCTAGAGCTAAGTTCTTTAAGACTCATCCTTCCATGGATCAAAGATCTAAGGCACAAGGCAAAAGACCTCAATCAAAGCATGCTTTCATGTATACAAAGAAATACACACCTAAGCATGTAATCTCATACCATTAATCACATACTTATGAATGTATGTCTCATGTAGGTTCAAGGACCTATAAATTCAATAGAAAATACACACAACACTCTTATACACACTCCAAAGTTAATATGCCTTATAGAAAGCATGCATCTAGACTTAATAGATTTGTAACTGTAAGATGCTTCTCTTGCATGACCCTTGGGCATACTAGCAATGTGTGCTATTATAAAAAATTGCACTTGCAACTATTGCTTTCGGATTATTATGAGACTAACCAACCTAGACCACTTAAGGTTTGGGTTTAAAAGAAAGCTTAATTTGTTATTGTGTAGGTGTGCTTGAAATTCACCAAGAGCAAAAGTCAATGGTACTTAGATAGTGGATGTTTAAGACACATGACGAGAGATGAAGACCAATTCACTTCTCTTAAAACCAAAAATGGAGGTAGTGTCACTTTTGGAGACAATGCCAAAGGGAAGATTATGGAAACTGGCAAGATAGATAACTCAAAAACTCTTTCTATTCATCATGTCTTACTAGTTGATGGATTAAAGCATAACTTGCTTAGTATTAGTCAATTGTATGATATGGAAAATAAAGTTACTTTTTATCCTAAAAATTACTTTTTTAATAATCTTAATGATGACAAAGTAATTTTCAAAGGTAAAAAATTTGACAATGTATATGTCATTAACTTAAATAATGTGTGCAACAAGGAATATAAATACTTAATGTCTATTTCTTGTGACACATGGACATGGCATAGAAGGTTAGGACATACTAATTTTGAATTGATTGATGACATTAGCAAAAATAAATTTATGGATGGGTTACCCAAACTCAAGTTCACCAAAGACAAGATATGTAATGCTTGTCAAAAGGGAAAGCAAACTAAATCATCATTCAAGCTCAAAAATAAAGTCTCTACCTTTAAGCTACTTGAGCTAATACACATGGATTTATTTGGACCAACTAGAGTAGCTAGTTTAGGTGAAATGCATTATGCATTTGCCCTTATTGATGATTACTCTAAATTCACTTGGGTATACTTTCTAGCTCATAAGAATGATGCCTTTTATGCTTTTGAAAGTTTTGCAAAAAGAGTTCAAAAAGAAAAAGGCTTTTACATTACTAGCATTAGAAGTAATTATGGAACCGAATTTAAAAATGAGTTTTTAAACTCCTTTTGTAATGAAAATGGAATTTTTCATAACTATTCTTCCCCTAAAACACCACAATAAAATGGGGTAGTTGAGAGGAAGAATAGAACTTCGGTAGAGATGGTTAAAACCATGCTTCATGAGTATAAGTTACCGCTATACTTTTGGGCGGAAGCTGTCAATTCCGCTTGTTATATTTCAAATCATGCTTTTAAAAGACCCATTCTAAATAAAACTTATTATGAGCTATGGAACAAAAGAAAACCTAAAATTTCATATCTAAGAGTATTTGGATGCAAATGCTTCATATTAAATACCAAGAAAAATCTTGAGAAACTTAACTTCAAAGTAGATGAAGGAATATTTCTTGATTATTCCATCTCTAATAAAGCTTATAGAGTCTTTAATAAAAGAACTCTAGTAGTAAAAGAGTCCATACATATTGTATTTGATGAATCAACCCACTTGTTTCGAGAAAGGATTGTGTTGTTATTGATGAATTTGTAGGTGACTTCATGGACATGAACTTAGAAGACAATTGTGCATCAAAATCATTGAAACAAGGAGAAGCATCAAAAGAGGAAATTCAAGAAGCATCCTCACCAAGGATGGAGCTTCCAAAAGATTGGCACTATAAGAAGGATCATCCAAAGGATCTAATTATGGGTGATATATTAAAAGGGATAACCACTAGATCTTTCTTTAAATCTTTAATTAATCTTACTTTTATTTCTCAAATTGAGCCAGAGTTTATTAATGAGGCTTTGGACGATGACTATTGGGTACTTGCTATACAAGAGGAACTCAATCAATTTGAGAGAAATAAAGTTTGGAACTTAGTTCCTAGATCTAAGAACCATCCTATTATTAGCACCAAATGGGTTTATAGAAATAAATTGGATGACCAAGGTATCATTACTAGGAACAAGGCAAGATTAGTGGCCAAAGGCTATAATCAAGAGGAAGGTATTGATTATGATGAAACATTTACTCCCGTTGCAAGGTTAGAGGCCATTAGGATGTTACTTGCATTTGCTTCTTACATAGATTTTAAGTTATTTCAAATAGATATGAATAGTGCATTTTTGAATGGTTATATTCAAGAGGAGGTATATGTTGAACAACTTCCCAATTTTGAAAATCATAATTTTCCTAATCATATGTTTAAATTAACTAAAGCATTGTATAGATTGAAACAAGCTCCTAGAGCTTGGTATGAAAAGTTAAGTAGCTTTCTATTAGAGAAGGGGTTCTCAAAAGGAAAGGTTGATAATACATTTTTCATTAAGAAATTTAACAATGATTTGCTAATTGTGCAAATATATGTTGATGATATTATATTTGGTTCTACTAAGTACTAACCATTGCTTGTGTGAGGATTTTGCTAAGATAATACAAGGTAAATTTGAGATGAGCATGATGGGTGAGCTCAAATTTTTCCTTGGACTTCAAATCAAGCAATGCAAGGATGAGATCTTCATCAACCAAGTACAATATACTAGAGACATCCTTAAGAGGTTTGGGATGGATGGAGCTAAACCAAGCAAAACTTTAATAAGTACCACCACCAAGCTAACTAAGGATAAAAGTGGCAAACCGGTTGATGAAAAGAAATTTAGAGGTATGATCGGATCCCTCATTTACTTAACCGCTAATAGACCCAATATAATGTTTGCTACATGCTAGTGTGCTAGATTTCAAGCTTGTTCTAAAGAGTCTCATTTGAATGCCATAAAACGCATCATGAAGTATTTGAATGATACATTGCATTTAGGACTTTGGTATCCTAGAAATGCATCATTTGACTTAGTTAGTTATTCGGATGCGGATTTTGTAGGTACCTTATTAGATAGAAAAAGCACTTATGGAACTTGTCAATTTTTAGATTAATATTTAGTTTCATGGTTTAGTAAAAAACAAGTTTCGATAGCCTTGTCCACAACTGAAGCTGAATATGTAGCGGCTAGTTGTTGTTGTTCACAAGTCCTATGGTAAAAACAACAACTCATGGATTATGGCATTACAATTGATCACATTGCAATTAAGTGTGATAATACAAGTGCTATTAATTTTAGCAAAAATCTCATTCAATACTTTAGGACTAAGCATATAGACATTAGACATTATTTCTTATGTGATCATGCATTAAGTGGTGATATTGAACTTGCTTTTGTTGATACTAATAACCAATTAGCGGATATTTTTACCGAGCCTCTCAATGAAGAAAGATTCAATTTTATTCGACAAGAGCTTGGTATGCTAAATGGTGCTAGTATGCATTAATTTTTTAAAAAATATATATATACGATTAATTGTGTGTTTAGTTAATTGTTTATGTGTTTTGGTGAATTTATTTATTTAATGATAATAAATAATTAATTTTTGAAATTAATACAAATAATTAATTATTTAAATAGCCACATTAATTTTATGTCTTAGTGATCCTTTACTTGTGCATGTTTAAAAATATTTATTTTATACCTTGAAAAATGAATTTCAAAATTACAAATTTTAATTTTGTCAATTTAGTCCGAAAGGACCTCATTGAAATAAGCTTTTTACCCAATTATAAAAAATTCAAAAGCTCAGGGGGTCAATTCGTATTTTTCACTCGTGACCGTTAGACTCATGACTCGACTAGCTGTGAGTGGCAGCGCTGCTCACGATCGTGATGGCTCGTGAGCGGCAGGCTGTACATATAGCCGTTAGCCTTTTTTATTTGATTTTTGCTCCATTCAAGGCACAAACGGCTCTTTCATGCATACCATTGATCAAATTTGATCCAATGGTCAAAATTCATGATTTTTGTCTATAAATACTCAAAGGTTTTATCAATTCTTCATCCCTTCTCTACACATCTTCTACACTTAGTCCCATTCTTATTCTCTTTGTTATCATATTGCTTTTGCATTGTTCTTGCTTGTTATTCTTTACTCTAGCTTCATACTAGCCAAATTTGTTTTTTCTTCAAACTCTCAATGGTACCTAAGAAAAGCTCAAAACATTAAGCTTCTTCATCTACTACTCCTAGGAGAGCAACAAAGGAGCAACCTAAGAAAACAACTCCAATTTCCTACTCTAGCTCTCAAATTAGGCAAAAAGTGTAAGAATTCTCTCAAAGAACTCAAATTTCATCAGGATTCATATCAAAAGTAGCTTTTCAAGAGCTTGGTGTCTTTGAAGAAGCCCAAACTTTGCTTGAAAGGGCAGGTCTTTTCCAACTAGCCTTTGAATTTCTTCCCACCTATCCCTCTTTAGTTGTTGAATTCCTTGCTTCCTTTTGCTTAAGAACTCATCATATAGATGAGCACAATCCTTTATATAGCATGAGGTTTAGACTTAGAGGGAGAGATAGATTCCCAACCTCAAGATTTTGACTCTCTTTTTGGTTTTATAAGTGGAGGTCTAAATCAAGTCCACTCCCATTGGATTCCATACAATTTTTGGGCAATACATGGTAAATCAAATGCTTCTAATTTTGTTGCGGGTCACACAAAATCTTCTTCCCTTCAATCCAAAGTCCTTTGGTATATTCAAAGGTTTCCTACCTACTCTATCAATACAAAAGGCCTAAGTCATAAAGCCCTCTCTTTTGATGATCTCTTCCTCTTGCATTGCATAATGGATGGTATAAATATTAAGATAGGGGGGCTCTTTCAATGGAAGATAGTGTTTTGGGTAACATTTACATTGGTGCCTTTATTACTAAGATTGCCCAACACTTTAAAATTAATTCCTCCAACCTTGACTTCATCCCTTCTACCCTTCTTGACAACACTTTCATCAAAAATTCTAAGCAATTCAAAAGGGTGAATAATAAATGGTTTTAGAAAGATGAAGCAGTTAGGGAACAAGAGGATGATGAAGAGCTTGAACATATATTTAAGGATATTGATCAATTTCAAGCTCAAGAGGAGGATGAAGGTCAAGCTTAAGCACCTCCTACTACTCAAAAAAAGAGGACAAGGGGAGAAGGTTCTTCAAGAGATTCACAAGCCTATCAAGAGGAACCACCTTAGGAGAGGCTATTTAGTGATATGTCTTTGGTTAAGGATACCTTTAACACTAGATTTGATCACTTAGAAACCAACTTTAACCAAAGATTTGATCAAGTGGATTCTAGCATCACCCACCTTCAATATGATATCCATATTCTATATGAGCATCAAGGGTACTCTTGCTCCTATGCTTCCTATAGCCATCCTCTACCTCCACCTCAAGATCCTTAGATTTCTTTCTCTTTTGTTTCTTTTAATTTTTCATGTTGCATTGTCATTTTAAGGATCCATTAGGACTTACATTATATACTTGTTTTTATGTTAATGCAATCTTATCTTTCATTTCTCTTAATTGTTCATTTCTCTTGCTTTCATGTGCTTAATTTCCTTTTTCTCCTTTTTGTACTTTGCCAAAGGGGAGAAAAGTTATGCATCTTTTCAAGGAAGATATTGATTGACATTTGTATTTTAATATGCACAAAATTTTGAATGTCTTTAATATAAGATGTGGTATATTTTTTGTATACTTTTGGTTTATGATACATTTTTATTATATATCTTATATACATGTATCTATGATACATGTTATTTGATTCACATATTGAGGTGGAGTTCATCAAGAATTCATATGTATGATTAAGGGGGAGTGTGTCAATATTTTATACAATCAAAATACACACTTGTACTTTATCTATTTTTTTTTCCTCTTATTCAAAATTGTTTATCAAAGTCAAAAAGGGGGACATTGTTGGACATTTACATGATCATCAATCTAATTGACCTTAGTTTTGACTTTAACAATCAATTATGATCAACTAATGCTTTTATCTAAGTGTGATTATAAGCTAGATTTTACTTTTAATCAAAAACAAGTGCACATTGTTTCTTAAAGCTTAATCAAGTCCTCAAGACCCTACTTAAACAACTCCAATCAAAGCCTAATACATATGAATGGTTTTGGAGGTCAAAAATTGAAGATTTACAAGGGTTTAAAGGGGTCACGATCATGAGGAGAATGGAGCATGCAAAAGACCAAGTGAGAAAGCTCCAGTGCCCTCTCACGATCATAAGTCAGCTCATGGGGAGCATGCTGAAGGTCGAGCCAAGAACCAAAGAGTGCAGTGCCCCTCACGTTCCCCCTCACAATCGTGAGGAGCTAATCACGATCGTGAGGGCACTTACAACAGTCAAATTTTACTTCAATGGCTATATTTCAATAAGTCATAACCGTGAGGAGCTAGTCACGACCGTGAGGAGCATCTTCTCTGCACAAAAGCTGATTTTTCATTAAATAAGGATTGAAGATGATTTGGGCAAGTGTGGTGCTTCTCAACAACTAATTTTTTATGTTCACTATAAATACAAGCCTTCCAACTTCATTTAAGAAGGTTATATAATTTGGTGAAGCATTTAATTATCTTTAAACATTTATTCAAACTCTAAAATTATTGCATTTATATAAGGTATTTGAGACTTGGGTTTCTGAGATAGAGATAGGTACTTCTTTCTTCTACTCTTTCTTTGGGGATTTAAGAAGTGGGCAGTGAGGTGCTATCTTTTGTTGGTTTTGTGTTGAGCTAAAAAAAACACTCTTATTGTAACTCAATCTAATAATAAGATTGGTGTGGGTGTTGAAAATCCTAACTTAGGGATAAGTTAGGTGGAGACGTATGATTGTTTAAAAATCTGAACTCCTTAAATCATTGTGCTTTTGTGTGATTATTGTTCTTAATCTTCTACCTTTGTGACTACCAATTTTTAATCTTCTCTTAAATTCTCATTAACCCTATTCACCCCTCCCCTAGGGCTTTTCAATATATATATATATATCAATTTAAAAATTTATGTCATTACAATATTAATAATTTTATAATAACTAATAAATAATATTTAATTTTTTAGAATTTTATGTATTTTTAATTTAATTAATTTAAAACTTATATTCTTAGTAAATTATTAATAATATTTTTTTCAAAATAGTGATGTGACTATAATACCTTTTTCCATCTCATTATTTTTAACTGTGTTAGACGATTTGACTCTATTTACTAACGGTTTGAAGTAAATGATACAAGTTTGTCAGGGTTCTTAAAACCACATGTCAGAAAGTGATTAGGATTGAAATTATATGATACTTTTTTGTACTTTTTTCAAAATTTTATTATAAAATAATGATGATATTAGTTGATAGGGTATTAAAGTGTTACAAAAATGAAATCACATGCCTTCAAATATCACAAAAAAAATCACAAATCTTTAAGTAAAAATGCATCTAATCATATAGTACTTTTTTTCATTTATCCCTATATATATATATATATATATATATATATATATATATATATATATATAGTTATAGATATGGTGAGATCAGTTAATAGATTACGTAATTAAACAAATAAATATTTAAATGATACAAAATAAAAAAATGTTATCCAAAAAATAATAAATATTTTCTATAGATTTTGTGTTGGCCACTATTTCTGGTCATTTGTTCATAAAAAATAAAGCTGGACCCAGGGAGATATTGAGGTTTTATATATACATATTTGTTAAAACTTAATGTATGAATCTAATGGGGTCAGTTTTTTTTTTTTTTTTTCTCGTCAACAAAAAAAAATCTAATGACGTCAGTTAATAGATTATGTAATTAAAAAATAAATATTTAAATGATAAAAAATAAAAAAATATTATCCAAAAAAATAAAAAATATAAAAAATATTTTCTGTAATTAAACAATAAATAAATATCTATTAAGAGAAATAATTGTGGTGTTAGGTTGAGAAGGTGACCAATAGAAACCATCAAACATGAAAATCTTTGTAAAAAAATGATGGCGGATTAATTAAAAATATTTTTATTAATATTTTTATTTTTAAAAATTTTTGTAGATGTTGAATTAATTTTTTTTCAATTGTACAAAATTAAATTTTAATTATTATAAAATTATTAATAATTTATAAATAATATAAATTTTAAATTAACTAAATTAAAAATACATTAAGCTTTAAAAGTTGAGTATTATTTATTATTTATTATAAAATTATTAATTTTGCATTAATAACATAAATTTTTAAATTGATCAAATTAATATATACACATATATATGGAGGAAAATAAAAAATTATATTTGAATAAAATTATATAAGAATTAAAAAAATTGATTGAATCACTAAGAACTTATCCATAAAAAATTTTTCATATTTGTTATTATAAATAAATAAATATGTTAGGTTTTTGGTATTTAATTTTAATAATTGTAAAATTATTAATAATTTATTAATAATATAATTTTTAAATTAATTAAATTAAAAATACATAAAATTTTAAAAGTTTAATATTATTTTTTTATTATAAAATTATTAATACTACATTAATAACATGAATTTTTAAATTGATCAAATTAATATATGAGAAAGAAAGAAAGAAATTTATTTATTTATAGGAAAATAAAAAAATTATATTCATATAAAATTATATAAAAATTAAAAAATTGATTGAACCACTAAGAAATCATCTATAAAAAAATTTCATATTTGTTATTATAAATAAATAAATAAATACATATATTATTATTTATATTGTAAAATAGAGTACTAATTTGTTATAAACATAAACCACAAATCAGAACATAAAATCATATAAATATTAATTTTTTTTCAAAATAGTGATATGACTATAATATCCTTTGCCACGTCATTATTTTTAACAACGTTAGATGATTTGACTTTATTTGCTAATGATTTGAAGCACAATGTAGCAATTTATTAGGGTTAAAACAACAAGTTAGGAAGTGATGAAACTATATAGTACTTTTTTATATTTTTTCTAAAATTTTAATATAACACTACTTTTTACTAATAAAAATATTTTGCATATGATTTACCATCAATATAATTTAAATACTTTCTAAAATATTATAAATTCATTTTAAAAATTATTTTTTATTCTTAATAAAATTAAAAATATATTTTATTGTCATTTTTTATAAAATTATTTTAACTAGTTGAATGATGTATATTTAAAAAATAACTTTATTATTGAATATTCATATTATTTTAATATTATATTATATATTTTTAATAATATTATTAAATAAAGATATTAAAACATAAATAAAATTAAATAATAAACTCTTAAATGGTATAAAAAATACCACATCTATGATATATATAAATGTACGAAGGGGGAACACGTAAAATTATAAAACTGTCTGTATTATTTATCGTATTAGAGTAGGATAATTTAGTAATTTATCAATTAAAATCAAATTAAATTATTTAAAATTATAATTGTAATTGAAATTAAAACTGTATTTCCTATTTTAATTAGGTTAACTTATAAAATCTAGATAATTTAGTAATATATTAATTGAAATTAAATTAAATTAAATTAAATTATTTACAATTACAATTATAATTGAATTGAAACTGTTTTTCCTATTTTAATTAGGCTAACTTATAAAATCTATATAATTTAATAATATATTAATTGAAATCAAACTAAATTACTTATTATTATAATTATAATTTAAATTGCATTATATTATATTTCCTATTTTAATTAGGTTAACTTCTATTTTATATAAAATAAATTAATTAAATAGTAGATTCAGTTATAATATAAATATATTTTTTATTCTAATTAGATGAACTTTTACATAATTTTAGAAATTTTATTGAAGTTTAATAAAAAAATAATTATTATTATTTAAATCATTAAAAATAAAAAATATTAAAAAATACTAAAAAAGTGATTTATAATAGATAATAAAAGAGGAAAATGATGTTAAAAAGTAAAAAACAATATTAAAAACTTAATGTTGAGTGAAGAATTTTATTAAAATTTATTAAAAGTAATTAAAATTAGTTTAACTAATTTTGAATCATTTGATGAATAATTATGATAATAATTTAAAAAATTGTGCCTAAATTTTTTTTAAAGAGAAAAAGTATTAAGTTAAAAAAATTAAAAAGTGATATATAATTACTAAAAATAAGAAAAATATTAATGTTAAAAATGCTAAAATCATGATAAAAATTAATTATAATGACCAATTCTGTTAAAATTTTAATAAAATATCATTAAAATTATTTATTATTATTTTATTTATCTAATGCTTCATTATGATTATAATTTAAAAATAGTATATAAAAATATTTTTTTGAAAAATGAAGTACGAAAATGAAAATATTCAAAGTTGATATTTAATTAATAAAAAAATAGAATAATTAATGTTAAATAGTATATTTAGTTCTAATTTAATCAAAATTATATTTCTTACTCTAATTAGATAAATTATTACTTGGACTAATATAAATTAAATAAATAGCATAATTTAGAAATTTTATTGAAGTTTAATAAAAAAATGTTACTATTAACAAATTTTACTATTTAAATAATTAATTATAATCATAATTTAAATTACAAAACTATCTGTATTATTTATTCTATAAGAGTCAGATAATTTAGTAATTATCAGTTAAAAATAAATTAATTTAATTAGGAATAGGAAGCTTAAAGTTATAATTAAGTAAGTTATCAATCAAAAATAAATTAATTGAAAGTACAATTATATTATAATTTAAATTAATTGTATTTCCTATTTTAATTAGGAATAGAAAGCTAAAAGTTATAAAGTAATGTAAAAAATTCCAATCATAATATAATAAGGAACATATGGAATTATAAGTAAAAAAATCTTTATATAAGAGCTTTAATTTTAACATAATTTTTTACATTACCTTTTTCCGTTTTCTTTATTATTTTTGCTTTGTCAAATTTTTTCATCTTCTTTGTTGTTTTTGCTTCCTTAACTATTTTATTAACATGTGCCCAATAACAATAGTAAAATTTATGCAACTGATTCCCTTAAAGATTGAAAAAAGCAATTTACTATTAAAGTTATGCTCATTCGAATGTTTTTTGGCAAGGTCTCCCAAAATCATCAATTCGAATGTTTTTAGGCAATGTCTCTCAAAATCATCAATTAAAAAAATTAATTTTGATTGATGCTAAGGTAAATTTTTTGAAAATATGTTAGTTTGTGAAGGTAAATTATACTATTGGTCACTAAACTTTATACTAAATTTTATTTTGGTTATACAACTTTAATTTATAACTTTTTGGTTACTAAACTTTAATTTTAATTACACAGAAAAGTCACTTTGCCAATTTCGGCTAATTTTGAAATGTGACAGACTGAAATTGCTACATCACAGTCCAACTTAAAAAATTGTCACATTATAATGACACCTCAATGACTCTATTATAATAAAATCACAACTAACCACTAAAATTACTAAGAATATGATTGAAAGCAATAAGATAAATTAGGAATTAGTAGTGATTTTATTGTAATAAAACCGCTGATGTGGCATTATGACATAATAATTTTTTGAGTTGAATATATAATGTGGCAATCACAGTTTACCACATCATCAAAATTAGCTGAAATTAATAGAATGACTTCCCTGTGCAATTAAAATCAAAGTTTAGTAACCAAAAAGTTATAAATTAAAGTTATATAACAAAACTGAAATTTAGTATAAAATTTAGTGATCAACGATATAATTTACCATAGTTTGTAATTTTTTTTTTCATGTTATCATATTATGGGATGATGATGGTGCCTGCTATGTTTTAATATTAAGATATTTTTTTATTGGTGTCACAAATTCCTAATGAAATTTGAGAACTTAACTAATATAGTTACGTATTTATTTTTCAGGGAATCAAAATTACTGCTTTAATATGGAGCAATGTATTTAAAAAGTTTGAAGACTGTTTTGAGATTGGGAAAACTTATATCATACGTAATAGTTTGGTTAAAAAAATATCAATCCCTCTTTTCTTAATATTCATGATAAATTTGAACTCAATTTTAATTTAAATACGATTGTTAATGAGCACCCAATAAAAATATATCTACATATCTTATTTTATAACTTTAGATCCTTTGGTGATGTTGAAAAAAGTGCTATAAAAGGAACGAAAGAAATAGAAATTAAGCAAAAAGAATTGTTTTGTACGCCCATATTGCTTAAATATGTTATTTTAATAGTTTATTTCATGATATTGATTTATGGAATTACTTTCTTAATTTTATATATTTTTTAAAAGATTTTTTTATGTATTGTAGTTCATATTAACCCAATTTTTAAAATAAATAATGATGGTTGGAGGAGAGGTGCGACTACCATTAATGATAGGTAATTCTTTTATAAATTTTTATTTTAATTATATTTACCATTAATGATTTTTTTAATTTTTATTTTGTAATTATGATTTTTCGTTAATTTGATTTTAATTGCACATATAAATATAGGTTACAAAAGTTGGAATTAGTTTTATCAGATCACCTACCTCAAAATGAAGGATAAAATCATTGAAGAATTAGTTAGAAATAATTAGGAGAAGCCAATTGTTGCATTATCAAATGTTCATAGTTCCATTTGTAAAGGTAACTTTAATTTTAAATTTTAAACTTACATTAATAGCTTTTAAATTTTAGTTGAATTATGTTTGTAATTTTTTTTTTAATTTCATATAGGCGACCTTCAATTGACTACAAAATCATATATATAACTACACTTCAAATTAATCCAAATATGTTGCAAGTGGATGAGCTACAATATTCGTGAATAAATATTTTATTTTATTCTTGATGTTATAATCCGTTTGTGATTATGAGCTGTCCTCTAAATGTGGAAACTTAATAAGCAAAACAGAAAGTGGCTCGATGGAGATTTTGCATGAGTTGTTGGTCAATGTTGCAGAGAAAAGAACTTTAAATAAATGCATTTAGTATTTGGTTATAATGTTATATTATTTGTTCAATTTGTGAATTTTGATTGATATGCTTTTGCACTGTAAGGAATGTCCATTTGGTGAATTCTTTGGTTATATCAAGCTTTGTAATATGATTGTAGTGATTTTAGAGTATTGGGTTTTACTTTTTTGGGTATTTGAGTCGTAGCTTTGTTATAAATAATATGATTACTAAAAAAGAAAAAATTAATGTTAAAAATATTAAAAATTAATTTACAACAATAAATTTTATTAAAACTTAATTAAAATAACTTAAATCAAGTTAATAAATTTTTATATCTAATGATTAATTACAATTACAAGATAAAAATAGTATATATAATTTTTGTTAAAAATACTAAAATTAAAAATATAAAAATATAAATACCAAAAAGGCGATATATATAGTGAGTGAAAAAAGAGAAAAAAATATTAAAAATTTAATTGTACCCAAATATTTTTAAATAGAAAAAGTATTAAGTGAAAAAAATAAAAAAGTGATGTATAATAAATAAACAAAGAGAAATATTAATATTAAAAATGCTAAAATTACGATAAAAAAATTAATTATAGTGACAAATTTTGTTAAAATTTTAATAAAATATCATTAAAATTATTTGTTATTTTTTATTATCTAATACTTTATTATGATTATAATTTAAAAATTGTACATAGAAATATTTTTTGAAAAAAGAAATACGAAAATAAAAAATAGAAAAATTAATGTTAAAATAGTATATTTAATTTTAATTTAAATAAAATTATATTCTTATATTATTATTTGGACTAATATAAACTAAATAAATAGCTTAATTTATAAATTTCATTGAAGTTTAATAAAAAATAGTTACTATTAATATAGTTAAATTTTACTATTTAAATAATTAATTATAATCATAATTTAAAAATAGTATAGAAATTTTTTTAATAGAGAGAAATAATACAATTAAAAATAATTAAATAGCTAATGTGATTACTAAAAAAATTAATGTTAAAATATTAAAAATTAATTTACAGCAACAAAGTTTATTAATGTTTAATTAAAATAACTAAAATTAAGTTTATTAATTTTTATTATCTAATGATTACTTACAATTATAAGACAAAAAATAGTATATATAATTTTTTTTAAAAATACTAAAACTAAAAATATTAAAATAAAAGTACTAAAAAGGCAACATATAGTGAGTGAAAAAAAGAGAAAAATAACGTTAACAATATTAAAAATAAAAAAACCTTTATCAGGCATTTTTTCACAAAAGGTCAATAATTTATATATATATTCAAGGATCTGCACTTTATTTGTATTTTAATTTATATTATGATATTCAAATAATATTAATATTTGATTATACTTTTTTTTAAAGAATAATATTTGATAATATAATTATTTACTAGGTAATATAATATTTAACAAAATACAATCAACTCAAAATAAATAAAATTAAAATATATTTTTTAATATAGATTAATAATGTGAAAAAGTAACATATTCCTTTTATTTAAAAAAAAGTTTATATCTCATTCTTATGAAGTACATTTACCACATGTATTTAAATAAATAACAAATTCTTCAAAAAAAATAGTATCTAATTATAGTAAATAAAAAAATAATTACAAACAAAATATCTTTTACAAAATTAAACTTAATAATAATAAATAAACATACAATAAAATAATAAACTGAAAAAAATTAATAAATAAAAATGACTCTAACATTAAACAATCACATGCGAAGCAAGTTGTGTAAAACAAGTATATATTAATGTACAAAGGGAGATACGTGAAATTACAAAATTATCCATATTATTTATTATATAAAAGTTGGATAATTTAGTAATTTATCAATTAAAATTAAATTAAATCAATTAAAATTACAATCATAGTTTAATTTAAACTGAATTTCCTACTTTGATTAGGTTAACATATAAAATCTGGATAATTTAACAATATATTAATTAAATTAAATTAAATTAAATTAAATATAATTATAATTAAACTGTATTTCCTATTTTAATTAGGTTAACTTCTATTTTATATAATATAAACTAATTAAATAGTATATTCAGTTATAATTTAAATAAAATTATATCTCCTATTCTAATTAAATAAATTTTTATATAATTTTAGAAATTTTATTGAAGTTTAATAAAAAATTATTATTTTAAAAAATAATAATATTAGAAATACTAAAATCATGATAAAAATTAATTATAATGATCAATTTTGTTAATTTTCATAAAATATCATTAACATTATTTTTTATTTTTTTATCATATAATGCTTAATTAAGATTATAATTTAAAAATAAGACATAGAAATATTTTTTGAAAATGAAGTATGAACATGACAATATTCAAAGTTGATGTTTAATTAATAAAAAATAAAGAAATTAATTTTAAAATAGTTATATCTCCTATTCTAATTAGATGAATTTTTACATAATTTTAAAAATTTTATTGAAGTTTAATAAGAAATTATTATTTTAATAAAAATAATATTAAAAATGTTAAAATAATGATAAAGATTAATTATAGTGACCAATTTTGTTAATTTTAATAAAATATCATTAACATTATTTTTTATTTTTTATTATCTAATGCTTAATTAATATTATAATTTAAAAATAGTACATAGAAATATTTTTTAAAAATGAAGTATGAAAATAAAAATATTAAAAGTTGATGTTTAATTAATAAAAAATAGAATAGTATATTTAGTTCTAATTTAAATAAAATTATTTTTCTTACTGTAATTAGATGAATTATTACTTGGAGTAATATAAATTAAATAAATTGTATAATTTAGAAAATTTATTGAAGTTTAATAAAAAAATAATTACTATTAATTTAATTAAATTTTACTTTTTAAATAATTAATTATAATCATAATTTAAAAATAGTAAAGAGAATTTTTTTAACAGAGAGAAATAATAGAATTAGAAAAAATTAAATAGCTAATGTGATTACTCCAAAAAGAAAAAATTAATGTTATAAAATTTAAAAATTAATTTGCAGCAACAAATTTTATTAGATTTGAATTAAAATAACTAAAACTAAGCTAATTAATTTTTATTATCTAATGATTAATAACAATTATAAGATAAAAAATAGTATGTATACTGTTTTTTTTAAAAAAAAAAATACTAAAAACTAAAATTATTGAAATAAAAATACTAAAAAGGTAATATATAGTGGGTAAAAAAAAGAAAAATAATATTAAACTGTGAAAATATTTAAAATTTAATTGATAGAAATTTTATTAAGAAAATTATTCAAATTATTTTGAATTATTTAATGATTAATTACAACAATAAATTAAAAATTGTAAATAAAATTTTTGTTAAAGAGAAAAGTATTAAGTTAAATTTGTTTTAAAAAGTGATATATAATTACTAAAAAAAAAAAGATAAATATTAATGTTATAAATGTTAAAATCATGACAAAAAACTAATTTATAATGACAATTATTTAAAATTTAATAGAAGATAGCTAAATTTAATTTATTATTTTCATTATTTAATATTTTATTATGCTTATAATTTAAAAATAGTATATAGAATTTACTTTTAAAAAATGAAAGACTAAAATAAAAAATATTCAAAATTGATATGTAATTATAAAAAATATAAAAATTAATGTGAAAATTGTTAAAAATACTACAAAATTTAATTTATTAAAATATAGTAAAAAATTTATTTAAAATTTTTATTTTATATTAATCAATTTTAATTATAATTTAAAAATAATATATGAAATATTTTTAGAAGAGAATAATATTAAAATAAAAAATATTTAAATTGTATTAAAATTTTTTAATTAAATTTATTTCATAAAAACGAGTTCAATAATAGAAAGATCATGTAACGCCTGCAAAGTGGGGGCATGTAATTTTATGCAATTCATTTCATATTAATTGTTAAAATTAGACATGATGCATTAGTACTCATGTGTGCATGAAGTATGTGAAATGTGTGCATATTGTGAGTAATTACTTGTTGAATTGTGAACCATTGGGGTTTGTGGTTAGAGAGTGGTGTTGTTAGATTGGAATTTGGGTGTTGCTTAGGATTAAATTGTAAGGAAATAGAGGTTTGAGTGATGTAATTATAAGTTTAAGGATTAGACGGGAAGAGTGACATTTCATTAAGGAGCTATGTGGATATTTGGTGATAAATATCACAATTTTGGTCTTTTCTCCTTCTTCTTCACGTGGCCATGCATATCAAGGTGTAGGAACTCTTTAAGAAACTTAGCTAGTTGCACTCATTTTTTTTCAAAAGGAAATTGGGGATTTGTTGGAGAGAGAGAGTTAATTTGGCTGTGGAATTTGGAGTCTAGGCTGAAATTTACAATCTTCAAAGTTTAAAAGCATCACTTGGTAATTTATTGGTGTTTTTGATTGGGTTGTGATTGAGTTTGGGTGGTTTAAATTCATGCTCTATTTTTGCTAAATTTTTAGTCTCCATGTTTTTGCTATAACTTGAGCTATAGAGTTCCAAATATAGTTTTGTTTAATTCTAGAGAAACTTCAAAGAGTACTCTACAACTTTCAAGTTTTAAGTCTGAGCTAAAAATGTTGTTAAAATGGTCGAAATGGACCAGATATTTTAGTGCTCACTCTGTCACATTGAGTGACATGATATAGCTATAATTGCTATAATTAATTCTCTATTTGTGATAAATGGGTGATTTCAATTGAGATTGAAAGTAGACTCATGTATGTAGAATTTATGTAAATTTAGTGATCATTAGATAAATGTGTGATTCTTGAGAGTATCATGAACATCATATATTAAACATGCTAACAACAGAGTATATAAGTTGGTTGTGAATTTTCTTATGTGTGATAATTAGATGGTGAGATTTGGAGGTTAAGGGCTTGTTTATATGTATATTTGATTACAATTGTTGAATATAAATAAATTATAGGAGAGTCGGAAGCAGGTGGAAGTGGAGCCCACTAGAGGAGTCGTTGCACTCTAAGTTGGGAAGCTTTTTAAGTAAGTGGTTACTAATATAAGTATACCTTGAATTCTCTCTTTGTGTTAAAATAATTATGTTTATGTGAATTGGTGATGTTAATCAAGATTTCCGTTGAGTTTTGTTTATTATTATTGTGAGATAAATTTAGATAGTTTATGTTACTTAGTGAAAGTAATATGGTGATGATTTGGTATTTGTGAATGAGATGGGAAATAATAATTGTTATAAGAATGATGTTGGAAATGTGTATGTGTGTGAAAGTAAAATATAAGTCGGGTGGAAATTGTGAGTGTGAAAGTGTGATATGAGCTAGATAGAAATTGGCAAAGCCAATATAATTGAATTGTGAATTAATGATATATGTGTATATATCATCAATGATAAGGATGAGCTGGGTGGATATTGTGAGAAGTTGAGATGTGAATGTGTTGACTATGGATGTGTGTTGATTTATATATATATGCACACATATAAATGATTTATTATTTGATAG
>CATIWO010183325.1:0-12849 GCA_949673435.1 Macaranga tanarius
AGAAAGAAGGCTTGAAGATTGGAATGGCAATTCAAGAGTTTGATGTTTTCTTCTTCGTTGTGGTTCTAAATTGTGTAACTCTTACTATATCTTCTTGGAAGTGTTTTATTTCTATGGATATGGATTAATTACATATTGTTAGAATTTATTTTCATTTCATGAACCATGGTCTATTAATTAATGAAAGTTAATCAATGTCTTTAATGAATGTATTTTATGTTTATTGCTTGTAATGCTTGTTTATTTTTGGCCAACTTAAACATTATCATAGTTAGAGTTATGAATTGAAAGATGGTAAAACTAATGGAAGATGCAAATATAACATGAATTAATTTAATGATTAGAAATAACTTAAATTATTTATGTCCATAATTTGGGATAAACTTTGCTTTATAATATGTATGATTGATTTAAATCGTTATGAGTGAGGATGAAAGTTAAGCCATAGTGTTTAAATTGTTGAATGCATATTTATACAATTTATAATTGAAAGAGTAAGTTGATACATTATTATACCCAAGGAATTGCATTGCTTTGAAGAATAATTAAATTTGCATGAAAAATAATTTAGTAGATAATTCCTAATAAATGTTACAATTGCTCTAATTGTTATTACTCTAGAATTTATTATAATAGTAGTTTAGCATTTAGATTTTATTTTAATTAATTAGAACTTGTATTAAATTTATTTGAGCCTTAAACAAGTTTTAAATAATATTAATTAGTGGCTAGCTCATTTAATCCTTGTGGGATACGGCACTTGTACGCACCATATACTACTAATTCGATCTCGTATACTTGTGGGTATCGCATTTCAATTTATGCTTGAACAACTATCTAGAAAGATTGGCAAATGGTTGCTGGGCTTAATCGAATTTACTCTAGTGTATTTTCCGTAAAAATTAGTGAAAGGCCAAGCACTAGCAGATTTCTTAGTTGATCACCCAACTTTTGATACTATTAATGAGAAAGAAAATGAAATTCCAGTATGCAGAGTGGAAATCCAGCCATGGATTCTCAAATTCGATGGCTCATCTATAGAAAAGTCAGTTGGGGTAGGAGTGGTAATTACATCACCTGAAGGAACTAAAATAGCTCTCAGTTTCAATTTAGAATTTGAATATACTAACAACCAAGCTGAATATGAGGCTTTGATCATAGGCCTTCAAATTCTATAAGATCTTAGTGCAAAAGAAATCTTGGTAATTGGTGATTCTCAGCTTGTTCTTAAACAGTTGATGAGAGAGTATAAGTGTACCAGTATTTCTTTAGCTCCTTATTATACATCAGTCATTCAATTGGTTAAGTCCTTTGATAGTGTGTCTTTCATGTATGTGCCTAGGGAATTAAAGTGGGAAGCTGATGAATTATCTCAAGTTACCTCTAGCCTGAGGTTGTCTGAGGACTTGACTCATAAGTTTATTTTTGTGTAGAAAAAGAAATATCCATCTATCATGGAGAGAGGAATTCAGGTGGAAACCTTCAATATTGACATGAACTTGGCATGGGACTGGCTTACAGAAATTAAAAATTACCTTGAAAATCCTACCAAGAAAGTACCTTTCAAAGTTAAGGCTCAAGCTTTAAATTATGTTTTTCTGGAAGGTTATTTATTCAGGAGAACTCTTGATGGATTATTGCTTAGATGTGTGGCTTTTTTAGAAGCAATGGAAGTTTTAAAATAAGTGCATGAAGCTATTTGTGGAGTTCATCAAGCGGGAAGGAAGATGAGATGGTTGATCTATAGACATGGCTACTACTGGCCAACTATGCTTGAAGATTGCATTCAGTATGCTAAAGGTTGCCAGCAATATCAGAAATATGAAAGCATTCAGAGGGTGCCTGCAGATGACCTGTATCCAATGGTTAAACTATGGCCATTCAGAGGTTGGGCAGTTGACTTAATTGGCAAAATATATCCAGCTTCATCCAAGGGCTATAGTTTCATCATTGTTACTACTAACTATTTCACCAAGTGGGTGGAAGCTATCCCTACGAAGAAAGTTGAACAGAAAGATGTAATTTCCTTCATTAAGGAACACATCATCCACAGATTTGGTATTCCTCAGACCATTACTACTGACCAGTGTACTATGTTCACTAGAGAGAAAATGAGGGAGTTTGTAGATGATTATAACATCAAGCTTTTGAATTTAACTCCTCGCTATGCTCAGGCTAATGGTTAGGCAGAAGCTTCAAACAAAATCCTTATTGGAATCCTAGAAAATGTGCTGGAGGATAATCTAAGGGATTGGCCAAGAATCTTATCTGAGACTTTATGGGCATACAGAACTTCTAAGAGGGAAGCAACTGGTACAAGTCCTTTTGCTCTTACATATGGGTATGATGTTGTGCTACCTATAGAGGTATCCGTTCCATCTTTGAGAGTTACGAGACAGAACAACCTAACTCCTGAGCAATTCACAGAGGCCATGTTAATGGAGCTTAAAAGTATGGATGAAGAAAGGCTTAAAGCTTTGACCAATATGCTAGCACAGAAAACAAGGATCTCCAGACTTTACAATAAAATAATTAGAAATAAGAAATTTCAAGTTGGAAAGTTAGTATGGAAAGTCATTCTACCACCTGGAACTAAAGACAAAAAACTGAGAAAATGGTCTCCAAATTGGAAAAAGCCATTTAGAATACATCAGGTTCTAGAAGGAAATGCTTACTGGTTAGAAAGCTTAGATGGAATACCACATAAGAGGTTCATTAATAGAAAATACTTGAAGAAATATTTCCCCACCTTGGGGGAAATAAGGGAAGGCTGAAATAACTATATTTTGGCCAACAGCCAATGTTATGCCACTATGTTCTTTAGTGGTATTTTTATTTCTTTTTTCTTTGTAAGTTAGCTTTTATATGCCACTAGTAAATAAATAAAGTGTGAAGCTTTTATTTGAAGTTTTAATATTATTTTTGGTATGTTTTCTTTAAATTTTTTTAAAATTTCGACTGCATTTCTGCTAAAAATTAGATATTTAGAGGTGCAAATAAATGGTTGTAGTGTATTATGTATTGTGGACAGTGACAACATATAAAAAGTATCCAAATAGAGTTGAATGAAGTAAATATACCCAGTGGTAATCATACTATAATCATCGTCATCCATGAAAGGATGGTAATCACAAGTAAATGTCCAAAAACATCAAAGTATACAGCACTGAAGTGAATCACAAGGCATAAAAAAGGTAACAACATCCAAAAATAGAGGGAAATGGGTCACAGGGAATCAACATCAAAGCCTCGTAGGTCCTCCCAGACAGTTAGGCATTTCTACCTAGTGATCATCGCCTCTTCTTCTTGGCTGAGCCACTCCTTGGCCGTATCCTTCTTTCCCTCTTAGGAAGTCTTGATGGATCGAGCTTTCTGGATCATATCCCTATGCCTGGTAGTCAGCTCTCTATTTCTCTGAAGGAGCTTATCTCTTTGGGTCTTTAAAGTGGCCAACTTAGTCTCTTACTCCTCAATCTCCTGAGAAACCTGAAGAAAGGCTGCTTTGCCAACTTCTTCTTCTTCTTTAATTTCTTTCAATTTGAGTTGCTCAGCTGAAAATAAGTCTTTCTCCTGATAGAAAAGTCTAAGATGGTTGGAGGCTGTCAAATGAGCTGCACTAAACTCATCCAAGCGGGAAAAGCTCCATATAATCTCATTCTTTAGCGTAGTGACAATAGCCAACTTAGAATGCTACTCCAGGATGGAAAGAGATAAAAGAACAGTAGATCTTTGAGTTTTTTAAAGAGTGCCCATCTCCAGGCTAAGCAAGGTCTTCAAAGCATCCTTGGCCTTACTAATAGAAGACTCATCAGAAGAAGTGGAGCTAGAAGAAGCTCTGGAGGGATTCTCCAAGAAATAAAGTCCACAACAATGTCAACATCATCAATGGGTAACCATGTGTTAGCTACCTATAAAGTAAAGTTAAATGTAAGCCAAGTAAATTGAATAAACAAAAGATTTGGCTAATGAAAAAGTTTACCTCAGGAGGAGTAGAAAAAGGTAGTGTAACTAGAGTAGTAGGAGAAGGATCAGACCCTGGAGATAATGTCTCTAGCTTTGGAGGTAGTGTATCCATCTCTGGAGGTAATAAAGGGTCTGATTTAGCAAAGACTAGAGAGGAAGCATCAGGGGAAGGAGAATGTGAGGGAGAAGAGTTTTCCTTGCTATCTTTAGTTGTTAACAAACAAGCAAAATTTTAGATATCAGAGTCAAGCTGATATAAGGTGAAGAGCTTAGAGTGAAGTATGTTTTAAACCTGATATCTCTTCCTTGGAGCTAGAGCTCTCATCATCCTCTATTTCTACCACCATTTTTCCTTTGCCTTTGCTTTTTGGCCTACTAAGCATGGTGGTGAGGCGCTGAGACTTATATGTAGGTCGTAAAAAAGGTGTGGTTGCTTTCTTCTTCTTAGCTGGCTTAGGCGTAGACTTCATAGTGTCCTTCCTATTACGTATAAGAGCTATAGAGATTGGGGTAACTAAGACACCTACAAAGAAATATTAAATTTGTTAGCATGCAATGAAGACATAAAGGTAGAAAAGTTAAAATTCATGGAAGTATCTTTACTAGAACGTGGAACATGAACTAACTCCTTAATCCTTCTTTTCCACCAAAGACTGTAGGCAAATATGTGTTTAAAATCAGTAGGGGAAATATGGAAGTGTAAATGTCTCAGAGTTTTCTTAATCCTAATCACATCTGCCTTGGAGTAAGACTTCGAATCAGCTACAAAAGAGGAGAAAGGAATGAAATCCGAGATAGGAGGAATAGATGACTCCAATCCGAACTGATGGCTTACCAAAAATGGTATATATCTCTTAAAAGCTATAAGAATGCCACCAATGGGTCCTTTCTTACCTAAGGCAAATCTACCTCCTACCACGAATAATCTCGAAGTAGTCGCCTGACAAAAAATCTGAGTCTCGATGATGCTGGTGATAGAAGAAGGAAAGAAATCAAGCCATCGTGGTATGCCATTAATTGCAGCATATAAGTAAGAAGGTCACTCTTGGGCTTCAAAGACAATAAATGGCTAAATATTTCCCCATGGCTTCTAGAGCAAACTCTAGTGATTAAGGTGCAACCAGGATCAAGTGACCGAGCAAGGCTCGGAGCTGAGGGATTGTCATGTAAATCTGGGAAGTAGGCGAACAACCAAATCTACAAAAGCCAAGCTCCTCCATTGATATATCTAAAGGGGTCCTTTAGACACTTGCCCATGTTGGAGTAGAAGCTCCCAAGAAGGATAAAGCCCAGGGTGTAGTGTCTGCCCTCAGCTAAAGCGTAAGAAAGTGGCCAATACTCTAAAGTCAGTTTGGCAGAAGCTGGACAAATAATGTACTTACATAAAAGTACCCAAAGGAAGTCAACATGTTCCTCAAAGGTAGGCTCGCCATTTCTCTCAACATTGATCAGGCTGCTATAATTGTCACAGTGCATGGCGATAGTGGGTGGATCCTTTACCAAGCAAATGATGTCATCCCCCAATATAGGCAAACCAGTAAGAATGAAGACATCCACAAGTGTCACTATCATGAGCCTATAAGGAAACACGAAATAGTTGGAAGATGGTGACCAAAAGCGAAGAGCAGCGCTAATGAGGAAAGTTTAGTACTCATTCTTCTCCCTAGAGATCTAAATCAGCTGGAGAATACAAAGTTGCATCCACAGGTTTTGGAAAGTGGGGGCTAGTCTATCAATCCAGTGGCCCCAAGCATCCATAGGCCGGATTTATAAACGAATGAAAGAGGAAGGATCAATTAGGCATTCTCAGCTATACAATATATCCGAAGATGGGCTTAGATATGGAAGACTAAGACCATCAGTAGGAACTATGGAAAAAGCTCTAGGGGTGAGAGTCAAAGGAGATCCTTCAGGATGACTGTAATGAAAAGAGCTGCAAAGGATGAGAATATAAATTAGTTTTAAGCTGAAAAAGGCCAAGAAAGGAGTAGCTAGGTGAGTTGAAAGATAAATAGGATACCTAATTTGAAGATGAGGTGGAGTAGCATCCAAAAAGAAATTCTTCACTAATGAGAGATGTACTTCCTGAAAGAGAAAAAAAAGGAAAAGTAATTAGAGAGATTGTTCCAAAATAAAAAAAAAAGTTTGTGTAAACATAGATAAATACCTCCTAAGCATCAAGCTCCTCTACGGTAGATTGGTCCAAAGATGGAATATGTTGTATCTGTGAATATTTCAAAAGTTAAAATTAGTAATGTTGAAGAAAAGCTAAGAATTTATAGCATAAAGAAAAGATGTCAACTACCGATGAACAGGCTCTAAGGTAGGAAGAGGTAAAAAAGAACCAGTAGCTTTACTAGCCATTTTTTCTGGAAAATATAAAAGAAATGGTGAGATAATTACCATTACAAATATTAATAAAGGCAAAATATGTTATTCATAAGAAAGAAAAATATAGTCTAGATAAAAAGCAGCCATTTTTGGCCAAGATTGGCCAAAGCATTTTATTTGGTTAAGTTTCAGTAAAGAAGGTGCTAACAGTTTGTTTCTTTTATAAATGGTAGCATTGTATCTATTTTCTTAGCTAAAACAAAGTGGAAAGGTAAAACTGGCCTAAAATTGTAAAATTTACTAGAGAAAATGTGGAGGTAAGGGGCTGACTTAGCCTCCTAGTGATTAAGGTGCTGAAAAATGTTTGTTACCTCAAGGGCTTTGTGAAGTTCAGATACATATTTGGCAAATTACTGCTAAATAATTTTCTAGGGGGTAATAAAGTAAATAATGTCCAAACATAGGTGAGAGACTAATGTGAATTTTTAGAAGCTATTTCTTGGAAGAAATTACAAGAAATTGTCTCTAAAAATTGTTTGCTATGAACTTTTGGCTAAGTTTAAGGGATTATTAAATAAATTTCCTTTAGTTAAGCCAAAAGTATTTGAAATAATTATTTTTGACGATCAATTGCTAAAATAATCAAATTTATAGTTTAATCGTGAAAAGTTATATAAAAGAAATTCTGGATGCAATTTTGCATAGATACAGTAAATTATAAAATTTCACCAAAATTTACGGTGAAAATTGGGCAGCATTTTCCCTATATTTTTAATATACAGTTTTTGCAAATTTTACAATTGACCTGTAGAGAAGCAATATATTCACAGAATTTCACAACAGTGCTCAATATTACATTTTAATAGTCACATTGCATTAAAATAAAATGCAAAAAGTCATAGAGGAAATGAGATTTACTTAGGTGTTTCTTCCTGTGATAGACTTTAAGTACAAGTTTTTGTTTGCAAAAGGCTCCAAAGGAGATGGAAAAATCAACAAAACCTAACCGGAAAGAACCAAAACTAGAAGCAGGGTCAGTTCTGGTTCGGTCGGGTCTGGTTCGGTCAGTAGCAAACCTACTTTCTTTACTACTAAGAACGTCGGGAAGGAAGAGAGAGGCTGCGGTGGCATCGCAACCTTCGACGGCACCGACAATGATGTGAGGCGAGCAGGAAGCGGCAGTGGCGGCGCGAGGAGGTCCGGTCGAGCTATGGGCGTCGCGTGATGGAGTCTCGGTTGCGCGTAGAAAGCTTCACGCGTAAGGTGCAGCGTTGCTACTCTTTTTGGTGGCATCGCGACCTTCTGCAGCAGCAGTGGTGGTCGCGCGATGGCTGGCATCAGATGTAGTGGTCCTCGTGTCGTCCGATGAAGCAGCGGCGAAAGAAAAAGAAAAAGGCAGCCGGTGAGAAGGAAAGTGAGGGAAAGAAGGAAAAAGGAGAAGTAAATGGGTTTTCGGGTATTAGGTTTTTAGGAATTAAAATTGCAGAAGGAGGTAATTTAGGTGTAATTTCCTTAATTGGGATTGAGTCAGAGAACTTATTTCCCTGGCTATTTGAATTTTCAAGAGAAGAGCCAGTAGAGGGAAATTCATATGAAGTTGGAGATGGTTCTGCATAATATTTTTTGGCTCAATTTTATCTGTCCAAAATTTATTCTTGGGCTCGTTTTTACTATCTTTCGAGCCGAATCTGTGCGCAAAGTTGAGATTGAACGACTTGGTAAAAATGCCTAGTAAATTTATCAAATTGTACCTTGGGCCTAGGCACTTTCTTGAGAGAGAAAAGAATAGAGAGAGGTAAAAAAGGCTGAAAAGTGAGAAATAAAATGAAAAAGTGAAAATCTCCATATAAATTAGCATTGGATTGCCCAAACTAATTATATACGGGGGACATTATTTATACCAAAATATGAATTTTGGGCTTACAATTAAAATTAAAGCCCAATGTGAGCCCAATAATAAAACTCAGCCTATCTAATATTGCTTGGAGAAAGAAAAATTGGGGAGTTGAAGAAAGAAGCTTCTGGAGAGAGTTAGAAAAATGAGCAGAGTTGATAAAGAGTTACGGAGGTAATCCAAGAGATGCATGTTACAGGATTTATTGAAAAAAATTATGGCAGCATTCAAGATGAACTTGCTTCTGCACCAAGTACCTGGGCTACAAAAGGCAGAGTACAGATAAAAACATAACACACAACCAATCCAAAGAACAACAACAACCAACAACAAACAACAATACAATAATCAGCAAATTTTCAACACAGCCAATCTTTAGTATTTTTTCATCATTTCTACAGGTTTCAGTATTTTTACATTTTACAGCAAATTTTGTAATCACTGCTATCTCAATACAATCTCAATTTTCTCAAGTTTATTGTTATCACCTTAGTTTATTTATCATTATCTCCAGCATTATCTTTAGCTCATTTATCATTTCCTTTAGTCAAATTACCATTACCTCCAGCAAGCAATTTACTATTTACAATCAAATACAAATTTTTACATCCCTGAAACTCAAACATAATGTGGTAAAGGCGTTTAGGAATCCACAATTATCTGAAAGAAGTCAGTAATATCAATTTGGGAAATTAATCTTCCCTGACACACTCGCAAACTCAATTTTGCTAAAAATTGCACCAACACAAATCAATAAGATATTGGAGATAACTAATACATAACTAATAATATTTGACAAGTAAACTTTAGATTAAAATTTAAATTCTAATCCACAATATTTCTTAAATACATGTAAATTTTTTATTTGATATATAACTAATTATATTAAATTTCAGAGTGTTATTTTAAAATAGTAACAAGAAAGCAATCCTTTATTTAGGTATCTCAATCTGCATTTCTGATAGAAGGAAAGGGTCGATAACAGTCATCTACCATTAACTATCAAAAGTACCACTAACTAAAAATATATTTAAAGTAGTTTAAATGACAATAATATTTCCATTTAAATTTTTACATATATATTTATTACAAAACCTATAATATTATTTATTATTATAAAAAAAAAGTAAAATTTTAAAATAATGAACTAGTAATTATGAAATACTTTATGGAACTTGGTAATAATTATTTTTATACTTTTTTTAAACAATAATTTTTTTGGAATAAGAATTGTATCTATGGAAAATGGTTAAAGTGAAGCATGTGCGAAAATTGGAAGTATCAATTTGTCCCCTGAACTTGGATGGGATGCCCAATTAATTTTCTAGTCAATTATCCCACTAACTTGACAAATCTCATCAATTAGCCTAGATTACCTTTATAGCAAAGTACATTTTAGTCCCACAATAAATATTTTTAACTAATTTACTCTAGAACTTTTATTTATTAATTAATTAGGTTCAATTTGTCAAATTTTACAATATATAAGATATGAATTAGTAAAAATTAAATTTAAAATTTTCAATTTTCAGAATTAAATATTTATTTTAAAATATAAATCAAAATATAAAATATAATTAATTTTAAATTATTTTACAAAAAATTAAATCAAAATGATCAATTATTTATTAAATTTCGAAACTAAAAAATTAAGTTTCATTTATTCAATTTTCTATTATGACAAAAATAAAATAATTATGAATGTATTTTTAAAAAATTAAAAAAATTAATTTTTTATTTTTAATTTTACATACATAGATATTAAGAGCTATAAAAAGTGTGAGTAAAAGAAATAGAGAAAAAATCTTTTAAACATTCATTTTAAAAATTTAACTTTGAAATTATATCTCTTATATATTCTTAAATTTGACATAAATATTGATCCTAACTATTACCTTATAAAATATTTTTTTATGAATTAATTAAAAATAATAATTTTGGTGTTAAATTAGTTTTATTATTTTATACAAAATTTTTTTCACTTTTTGTTGATAGGTCACATTATTCTTTTTCATCTAATTCACCTAAAATATTTTATAAATTAGTAATTAAATTCAATTTATGTGACATTTATAAATATATAAGACATATAATTGTAACAGTAAAATTTTTGAAAAAGTTTTAAATAAGAATTTTTTAAAATTTTTCTCTATTTCTTTAAAAAAATATAATTATTAATTTTTCTCGGACAGCTTACGCACGGCCAACTCTGCACCTCTTCTTCCAAAAGCACACACCAGGCCAATTTTTCTCGGACAGCTTACAGTAATCATCCACCGTTAATTGGTGTTGGAATTAAAAGCTTATACTGCGTGATCTGTTCACGCAGCTTATATCATGTCTCTACCTCCACTACACTTTTTTTTAGTGCTACATCGCTGTTGCTAAGTGTTGTTCCTCTTTTGTTTTTTTATTTTTTTTTAAAAAAAAAACTTCTAATTTTTTATTTTCATTTTTTTTTTTTTGTCTTTATACACAGTAGAACGGTGAAATTCTTCTTTCTTTCCCCATAAAAACCAATAAAAATTTAATAATACTAAGAGATAGAGGGGACACCAACGCTGGTGGACTCAAACAAACACCACCATCACTTCTTAACACCGACACCACCACCGGTCCACCACTATTCTATTAATGTTTTTTTTTTTATTAATTGTTAATGTATTCTTGATTCATTTAATTTATATTTTCTTACGTAGGTTTTTATTTATTCAAATAATATTTTATCTTAATATATAATATATAGAAAAAATAGATGAGATGTTGGTACAACAATAATAAATGTATTATCTAAAAACTGATACTTTTTATTTCTAACATATCAATATTAATTATGTGATTAATCCACACAAAAGTTATGTGATTATAATTATAAAACATTCAAATTAAAGTTTTTGAGTATAATATTATATACAAATCAATAAGATAGTGGAGAAAAGTACTACATTAATAATTATAATTTGGTAAATAATTTTTAAATTTAAATTTTCAACCCAATATTTCATGAACACTTATTAGTTTTTTTGTTGATATAAAATGTATGGTTGTTGATATCCATTTATACAGAATATAATAGTGTTATTTTAATTTAGTATAACAAGAAAACCAATCTTTAATTTAGGGATGCCCGTTAGGTTTCAAATATCGACAATTAAAATAATATTTAAATTGTGAATATGAGAATGAAATTTCTGTGTAAATCTTTATACATATATAGTTTTTACAAAACCTATATTTTTATTTATTATTATAAAAAAATTATACACACAAATCTTAAGTTTTTATAATAATTAACTAATAATTACATAATATTTATTAAATTTAAAGGTGAAAGATGTAACAAAATTATTAGTAGATGTGTGTGGGTATGGCTAATTTTTGGAGTACTTACCTTTATTTTTTCAACCATTAAAATTTAATTTAGAAAAGTATTTATTTACAAAATTATTAGCAGAGACCTAGAAGTTCATTAATGATATGTTCTTTATTAATGAAATTTGCTGGAAACTCTCTACAAATAACAAGTTCTCTATTTCTAGTGCTGTTTTCTGGTTCAAACAGGTTTGGGGGCCTAAAAATATTTCTCGTTTCAGTTGTATTCTCTGCCTTGCTGTTCATAACAAACTTTTTGTGAGAGATAGATTATTCAAATGGGGATTACTTCAGATAGAGCTTGTTTGCTTTGCAATAGCAACAATGAATACATTCCTCTTTTCTTTTTTATTGTACTTTTTTCTGCTAGTGTTTGGAAGAAAGTTTTATCTTCTTGTGGTTTTTGTAGAAATCTTATAGTTGGAGGGGAGAAATCTCATTTTTCAGCAGAAAAACTCAAGGAAAAACACTCTATACAATGTTCGAAGAGTGGCTTTCTTAGCAGCAGTCTATTTCTTTTGAAAAGTCAGGAATCAGATATATATTTTAACAATATTGTTATGTGTCATGATGATGTTTTTATTTCTGCTACGTCTTCCATTGTATTAAAGTTTAGTAATAACTCTGCTGTTGTTTAAAATTGTTTGCAGAGCTAGTTGTAAGCTGTTTTATTTTCTATCTTGGATAGACAGTTTTGTATCTATTTTTTTGATATTTGCAATAAAGTTTTTTTAGTATTTACGAACAAAGTATTTATTTTTTTAAAATTTAAAAATATATTAATTCTGGACACTTCACTCTAATCATAAAAAAAATTAAAATTTTATTATATTCAATCCAGAATTATTAATACATACATTTGTGTAGGAAATACAATGAAGAAATTCAACAATAATATATAAAAAATTATTTATTTTCTTAATGTTCTCCCATCTACTACTTACACTTACACATGCCAACCAATAATCTACAGCACCTGTTATTACTAAGAGTCAAAAGCCACACACTTCCCATAATAGCACACAAAAACCTTTTTAATTCATTAAACCATTAAACTAGTTTGTATGTACAAAAGATAACAAAATCCTATATTATTTTGCACCCGTAGATTTGTTGTTCAGTTACACGTTATCTTTTGGCCAAGATTGGATTTGGAACATGGATCACTGTTCTTTTTGAGGTTGAAGTAGCATAATTTGACACAACTTGCCGTGGTTGGTCATTGCACATTGTGCTTTTAATTTCAGTGTGTTCTATTCGAGCCTGAAGTATTATTCAAACCCAACTTC
>CATIWO010183383.1:0-11018 GCA_949673435.1 Macaranga tanarius
CTTATTTCTTTCTAACTTATTTACTTCCTTTTGTTACACTTTAATCCTTTCTTTCTTTCCAATTTCATCCTTCAAAACTTTACTCAATTAACTCCATCTTTAATATCTTATATTCTATTCTTATTATTTCCCACAACAATAATAATTTAACTCTTAACAATTCTAATCTAATACTACATAATCAACTTCATACTATCTAATCAATTCTTTAATCATCCGTTCGAAATGAGAATGATTAACTCCAATTAATATCTATTTAATTTAAATAAATATTCCTTAATTATGATTAACTTAATTTAATCTGGTTTAAGGACATGGATGTTACATGTACTATTATAATCATCTTATATTATTAATTTTTTTATGATGTATTATAAAGTTGAACTATTATAATAATTTTTCCACAATAGATTATTTTCTAATTTCATATTAATTTTTAAAATTTCAGATTAGATGTGTTATGTAGTTTTATGATAGATTTTAGAATTTTCAATAGTTTAATCATGAATTTTTAGATAATAAGTAATATAATCTCCATTTGCTCCGAATCTCCATCCTGACTTGCTCTGATTTTTCGGAGCAATTCGGAGCAGAGATTAGAATTTTCGAGGTCGGGTCTGGAGAATGATTTTTGAAAATCTCCGACGTTTGGGTCGAAGCCGGAGAATTTGCATTCTCCAATCTGCTCCGACCCATGCTCAGCCCTAAAGATAACAACAGAAAATATATATACCTTGTTGTGGTTGGGTGGAGATTCTTGCACTCTACCCATTTATTTTTACACTCCTTATTTATTTTTTTAGAGTTGTAATTTATATAATTATCCTTTGTCTAGAATGTTTATTTATTTCATTAATTACCATTCCTAAACTAGCTTCTTTTTATTTTTTTTTAAATCTAAATTCACTATTTGATATTTAATATTATAAACTTACTTGTGCTCGAGCTTTTTTTTTTTGGCATTAAAAAATTTAGCATAATCACGTATTTTTTTTAACCATTCTTTACGTATCTAAATTATTCCTCTAAAAAATATCTTGTTCAAATCATTGTAGAACTTGTATCAATTATTAAAAAAATAATCTTTTTTACTTTTTAAGAATAGTTTTTTCAATACCATATGCGCATTATTTTATTTTTATTTTCTTGTCATAATTTTTTAAAAAATAATATAAAAATCAAATTATATGATTAAAAATATTATTATAAAAATGTAACAAAAAATTCATCATATAAAAAGTGTTGTAATTTTAATTTGAATGAAAACTGTTATAATATATTAATAATAGAAAAGTAAATGCTATATTTTCATTTTATCAAATATATTTTTTTATAATTTAATTAGAGTATGTGTTGAGATATAATTACTCTAAATTATATATAATTAATTTTAGTTCTATTCATGAATATTATTTTTATATGATAAATTATTGTTGAATTTTTATAATTAATATTTTTAATCACATAATTAATTTTTTATATTATTTTTAAATGATGATAAAAAAAAAAGTTATGTGCATATGATATTAGACATGTAAATTTAGAATCTTAAACATCAAATAATGAATTTTGATGAAAAATGAAGGGTAGTTTAGCAACTATAATTAATAAAAGATAGACATTTATAAGAAAGAATAATTGTGTAATTTGCATTTTCAAAAAACTAAAAGAGGAGTGCAAAAATAAATAGGTGCAATGCAAAAATCTTCACCCGTTATGGTTATGGATAATCATAGTTAAAAAACCTTAGAATTACTAAATTTTAATATGAATATGAAAGAGTAGTGAAATAAAAGAGAGGATTATGAAAATCAAAGAATCGTGAAATAGGAGAGAGAGTTGTGAACATTTATTGACTATTCGTAATTGTTTTCTTTTTTTTTTGAAATGAAATAAAATCAATACTCAAGAAACCAATACATTAGACATGAGGAATGGCCTAATAAATTCTGGTTCCCTCTCCCAAACCATAAGACTAGCATAAGAATGAGCAGCTTTAGCTAATGCATTAGCTACTGCATTCGCTTGTCTTCGAATAAAACTAACATGAACCATAAAACAGCCATTGGCAATAGTTTTACATGCACTAATAAACCTACCAAACTCTGAACAGTCCAAAGAGCAGCTATTAAAAGCATCAGCTATGAGTTTCGAATTAGTTTCAATAGCCACATTCCTCATCTGGTGCTCACGAATCCAGCTAAGGGCCTCCTTCAATGCAAAAGCCTCTGCAGTTTTAACATCCCATAACCCAAAAATTATTTTTGGCATACAACACATAGCTTGTCCAAGAGAATCACGCACCAGCAACCCAATGCCCATACTTCTCTTTTCTTTGTTAAGGGAAGCATCAATATTGATCTTAACAAAAGGGGAGACTGGTCTACTCCATGAGTTAGCTACTGTCAACATATTTGTTTGGCTCCCATCAGACTCACATGCATTAGCCTGCTGAAATTGCTCTAGAAAACCAAATGCATGCCTCACACATACTGATGCCAGAGACGATCAGTTTCTCCAAAGTAAATTATTCTGATGGCCCCACATAGCCCACAAAACTATACAAAACCTCTCTCTTGCTACCTATTCTAATCCATACCACATAAAATCCAACCACCACAAAAAACTTATTTTCATTATTTGAAGGAGAGGAATGTCAGTCTGGTTTCAACACAGTTCCGTAAAAGGACAGTCAATAAAGCAGTGATGATAGTGTTCCCCTATCTCTCCACAGACCACGTAGATATTCTGGATGTTAATCCCTTTCAAACTAAGCCTCTCCTTAGTAGGTAACCATCCATATCCAAGTTTCCATAAAAATGCTTAACCTTCGGTGGAATATTACTTTTCCACAAACTTAACCATATCGATTTAGCTTCAAGTTATCTTGCAAAAATTCCTAGGCAACAAAATGGTACCCCGTTTTCACTGTATAAGTGCCTTTAGCATGATGATGCCAAATAAGCTTGTCATCCATACCATCACTTCCTATGGGCATATGCATTATATCGACCACATCCTCTTCTGGGAACAGCTCTTCAAGTAGATCTATATCCCACTCAAATAAATTTGGAATAAATAAATCTTTTACTTTAATAAATTCTAACCCTATCGCACTAGGAGTTACTAGGATGAAGTTATTAGTATTAGCAATCCACGGATCATGCCATACACTAATATTCTCACCATTACCTATACACTACTGATAACCCGAAACAAGACAAGATTTTAATGTCCACAAACTCTTCCATATAAAGCTCATGTTAGAACCCAAAGGAGTTAAAAATATATCCCTTATAGGGTAATATCTGGCTTTGATGATTCTGCTAGAAAAAGATAAAGGATTGACAATCAAATTCCAAACTTGCTTCCCAACCATGGCTATGTTAAAACTATGGAGGTGCTGAAAACCCATACCCCCCTGATCCTTATGATAACATAACCTGTCCCAAGATGCCCAATGGATCTTCCTTCTCTAAGTTGCCTTCGAACCCTACCAAAAAGAATTAACTCTTCATACAGAGATATAGGGAGCAAAAAAATACTCATACAATAGGATGGAATAGCCTGAGCTACAGCCTTTAAAAGAATTTCCTTTCCTACTTGTGATAGAAACCTAGTGTGCCAATTCGATAACCTAGTCCATAACCGGTCTTTTAAGTACCCAAAAATAGCTTTCTTTTTCCTCCCAATCAAAGAAGGTAATCCTATATATTTACTATTATCCAAGTTGTCTACAACCTCCAAAGTGTTCTTAATAGCCTCTTGATCCTCCTCGCCCATATTACTACTAAAAAGAATTCATAATTTAGAAAAATTAATAGCCTGACCTGATTCCTCTTCATAGCAGTGCAAAACGGCTTTAAGATTATTACACTTCGACATGTTAGCTCGAAAGAACAGGAAGCTATCATCAACAAATAAAAGATGAGAGACTCTTGGAGCACCTCTACTTACCCTTACACCATGGATTAAACCTGTCTTCACAACTTGTATAATGAGAGAAGAGAGACCCTCTGCACATAGAAGATATAAATAAGGCGAAAGGGGATCTCTCTGATACAAGCCTTGAGAAGGAATAATAGGCCCAACTTTCTCTCCATTAACCGCCATATTATAGGAGGCTGTAGTAACACACATCATAGCCCATTTAATCCAAGTTCGGTGAAAGCCCATCCTACCAAGAATACTACACAAATAAGACCATTTGATGAGATCATATGCCTTGCTAATATTAATTTTTAGAGCCGCTTCCCCAGTCTTGCCTCTAGTCTTCCTCTTCATACTATGAATGGTCTTAAAAGCAATAATTACATTATCAATAATAGAACGGCCAGGGACAAAAGCCGATTATTCCTCAGAAATGATCCTAGGCAAGATCTTCTTTAATCGGTTTGCCAAAACTTTTGCTAGGATTTTATAAAGAATATTATAGAGTGATATTGGTCTAAAATCCTTCATACACTTAGGAACATCCTTTTTAGGAACAAAAACTATAGTAGTAGCATTAAACCTCTCAGGGAAAACACAAGATGAAAAATATTTAGAGCCAAAAGAGAAAACATCCACACTTATAATTGGCCAAAAATGCTGGATTTAACTCGTCTGGCCAGGAGCCTTATCTAGATGCATATCCTGAATAGCAACATGAAACTCTTAGACTTGAGTTTGATTAATGAATTTGAATTAAACTTGACTTGGCATTGTTAATTTCATTTGAAATTAAAGTCTAAGTGTGGGGGAGTTTGATGTATTGCAATTAGCATAGAAATATCAGGGTATTTCATGCATAATTATATTGCATTTAGTTCACATTTTAGCCTAGTCTTGATGCATTTTCATTTATAATCACAAATACCTTTTGATCTTAATTATTTCTTAATAAATGCATATGAATTTAAATGATTCATTGGAGTTTTGAAGTTTGATTACAATTTAGGGAAGTTATATAAGCATATCAAAGTCATTCAAGGTCAAAAGAGTGGAGGAGGCAAGCTTTAAAGTGTATTATGCCTGTCGCGAGTCGGCACCTTCCCTTGTTGTCTATCACGAGTTATGACAGTATGTTACTATCACAAGTCAGCACTCCTAGGCTAACATTTATGAGTCATGATAGTGTGTTATCATCACTACTCGGCACCAAGCTTCACTACTCGGCACCAGGCTTCACCACTCGACACTGCTTGAAGAGGCACGACCATTCAAACCATATCTGAGTCTTTCAGCCATAACTTCCTCTAAAAAATTCAGATTTAAATGATTCATATGGCTATGGAAAGCTAATTCAAGGGACTATAACTTTTATGGAGACATTTAAATTCAGTTCACTCATCTGAATTAATGAAAATGCCCTTGAAGTAATTGCTAGTATTGTAGCAATATGACCCTTCACCAAGTTGATATCTTTTTATGTGATATGACTTGTACCCTTTGGCCAATAACTTTAAAACGTATAAATACTTCATTTTATCTTTGGAAAGAATATAAAAAATGTTCATAGAAAATTCAAAGACAAAAAGTAGTTAGGAATTTAGAGATTTTTTTTTGCATATTCAAGAAGATCAAAAAGGCTATTTTGCTTGTAGACATCTTTTCATTAAGTAACTATCAAAGGATTATTATAGACTCTAACAATTATTCCTAAGCTTCTCTAACTCTTTCTATTTGTAGTTTTCTTGATAATAAAAGATTATTTTTGTGTGTTTATGGTTTTATTCATAATGTATTAAGGCTAAATACTTTGTAGGTTGGAATTATAATGGATGATAAATTCAATGAACTATATTGTTTGTTTTCAATTAATGGATGAATGATTTTAATTTAATTGAGTACTTAATTGTGTTATGTATGCTTGATCACCATGTGTAATATCTTAGTCAAAGATTCACAATAAGAATTAGAGTTTTTGATGGAAAAGTAATTGTTGTCACTTAAGTTAAAGGCTTGGACTAGAGATAGGAAATGTACTTCTAAAGGGTTAAAAGGAATTGGCAAAGGGCTTCATAATCTTTGTTTATATTTACATTGACATGAGAATGCTTGTAAATATACTCAAAGACATCTTTAAATGACTTAGAGATAAGTTTTAAAGGTAATAGGTCAATTCTCCAATCATTTCATTCATAGTTAATAAAATTCACTTTGTATTGATAGTTCATTGATTATTTCATTCATAGTTAATAAAATTCACTTTGTATTGATAGTTCATTGATTTATCTTAAATTATAATCTCCATCTACACTTCTTGAAATATTGTTGTTGTATATTTTAAATTAATTGTATAGGTTTAGTGAATTTAGAATTTAATTAAATTTATAATTTGACTAATTGCATATTTGATTAGTTGGCAAGTCTATTCATCTCAGTATCTATTTGGTTAATATTTAACTCCTCAATTTTCTTATGTTTGACCCCTTACTTATCCTATATTTAGCCATAGGAGCTAAGGTATATAAATTAACCCATATCAGTATGAGGTTGACTGATGATCATATTTTACTAATCATGTATATAATCTACTAAGTCAAATCATAGGTACATAGGATGTACTAGATTGACCCGTTATGAGAATACTACATGGATAATTGTCATAAACCATTCTCATCACAATGATATTAGTTTAGTCCTCCGACCTGAGATCATCATAGAGTCTTACATGATGAGTTCTATATTTTAACACATTCTAATATTGTCTTTAACATGATGATATAATAGATTGTTATTGGATATAGAATGAATTATATGAGGAATAAGAGTGATCAATAAGGAATTTGCAGGCCTTTCGATAAGTCAAACTGAATATAAAATGCATGGCCATGCTAAAATTAATTGATAAGGAGTTATCGATTTTAGTCTACTTAAGATTAAGAAATGATATGATTGAATTATATAAGGATGACATAAACCATGCTTTATGTTCAACCAAAGATATCGCGTGACGAAAAGACTATAATATTTATTGTGGAATAGGTTATGTCGGATTACCGACCTTCACATGACTTGGGTAGTCATAATATCTTGCTAGAGACCACTTATGACTTATGGGCTAGAAATGAGTTTTTAGTCCTACTACCAATATTATGTGAACCTATAAGGTTGCATACTTAGAACAGACCCAAAACTGATATTGGGTATGTCTGCCCAATAAGGCAGTTTTCTCTATTTGTATATATATACATATATATATATATACAAATAGAGAAAATTGATATATATATATGTGTGTGTGTGTGTGTGTGTGTGTGTGTGTGTGTGTGTGTTTGTTTGATTTATTTATGGTAACCATAATTAAATTTAAATTTGAATTGAGTCCTTTAAAACGAAATTATATACATATATCAAAAATCAATTTTGATATATAAATAATATCCTTTCCAAGGAAATTGAATATCAATATACCAAAAACTATTTTGGTAATTAACAGGTTGCTAAACCTCTAATTGATATATATATATATATATATATATATGTTGACCTCAAGGTTACAACCTCTAATTTTGATAATGACAAATTTTGATAAATATTTAGGGACTAATGGAATTTTACAAGTGTTGTTATTATAAGGGGCTAACAAATTAAAGTTCAAGACTTTGTTGCAACAAGTCCAATTTTGATGATGAAGCCCAAGCAAGCCCATGCAAGGAGATATCAAGCCCATGAAGAAAGAAGAAGGGCATTGTAGTAATTTAGGAAATTGTGTGAGGGTAAAGAAGAGAGAAATTATTTCTTGGAAGACAAAAATTTATTTTATTCAAAAATTGCAAAAACTACTTTTGAGAAAATTTTTATTTGAAATATTTCTATTTTGAGCTTTGTTGAAAGTTGGCTTATAAAAGAACAAAATTGCTTTTTGGAATATCAATGAAGCTTTTACACAAAAATAGAAAGGTCCTACATTTGATTTTTACAAGCAACCTTCTGCCAGCCTATTTTTGGAAAGCTGACTCTGAATTTTTCAAAACTCTGCAGCAGAAAGCTAATCCTTTGACTGAAGCCAATTTTATCCTGAACCAAGCACATCTCTTCACATGATTTCTTTTGCATGGATTACAGCAACAAGACATTTGTTTGATTTTGAAAATTAGGGCAGACTCACCTTTTCAAGACACCTATAAATTCATCTATTTAAAAAAAATCATTTTGGTTATGGTGAGTGTGGTTGTTGCTTTTCTTACTTGTTGTTTTTAAAGAGAACTCACAAATTGCTTTTGTGCTTCCTAGAGTAATCAACTCTCTTCAAAACCCATAGAGCTTCAATTGTGTAACTATGTCTTTGTAAGAGACACAAACACACAACCCTCAAATTACTGCGGTTAGCTTGAGAGGCACCATTAAGAGAGCAATGAGTGCATAGTTACTGGAGCTAGCTAAAACCAATGGCTGTATGCAGTTGCTGGAGCTGTTGGGAAAACCAGTGCGGGAATAGTTTTTGGAGCTAACAAAACTAGACTGGGCAGCAGCTTAGGAAAGGGTAGTACTAAGGCTGTAAAAGGTTTATCTCTTACCTGTGAAAAAAATAGCTTATAGTATGAAACATCTCAGGAATGTTTCCTTGGGGAGTAGATGTAGGCAAAAGGTGCCGAACCACGATAAATCTTTTGTGTCAAGCTATACTCCCTTTTAAATCTATTTTTGGTGATTGTGATGTTTGATAAACTTGTCTGCTCTTTATTAATGCATTTCTGCTCAAGTCAAAATTAAATTTTTCTGACCTCATTATATTTTTAACTTCCTGTCAGTTTAAATATTTTAGCTCTCTGATTTCACTGTGCCAGTTTTCAAAATCAGCTTGAATTTCAGTAAAAGTTTTTAAAATCTCAATTCACCCCCCCTCTTGAGCAGCCTCTAGGACCTAACACCATAGTTCTAGTTGCTGCGAAGAGAGCAGCATCTACGTTGCATTTCAACCTGTCCACAGCAGGAGGATGCCAACGAGAAGGAGATAAAGGAGGGATAACAGCACCTGTAATGAATGAAGCTTTAGATTTGGATTGAGCAAAATCCCAGTCATGCAGGAAGGGATGAGCCTGAGACACAGTGGCTTCCGGACTTCGTCTTTCGTTTTGCCAAACAAGAGCATTCCTGGTATTCCATATGCTCCAGACAATAGCAACCACATTCTCATTTTCATCAGCTGAGCAGAGATGTAACATTTTGCCTAACCATTTACCAAAATCAAATGCGTCAATAGAGATAATTCTGCTTCTACTTAATTCCCAACAGCGCTTGGCCATTGAGCAGCCAACAAACAGATGAAAAATAAACTCAGGGGAATCTTGACACAGAGGGAAAATATTGACAACATTGACTCTTTTACTGAGTAACAAGTCCAACGTCAGGAGACAAGAATTGGTAGCTCGCCAAATCAGAGATTTGATTTTATGAGGAACATTAAGGGCCCATAGTTTTTTCCAGAAACCATCCTCGCCAAGACGCCTAACATGGTTTGCCTGAGCCAAGCTCCTATAACCACTTTTGACCGAGTAACCTCCATTTTTACCAAGAGGCCAATACCATTCGTCCTTATCACATCGCCAGCTTAAAGGAACGCTCAGGATAGCTCTAGCATCTCTATCATTAAACAAGTCAGTTACAGCAGCCTCATTCCAAGCTCGTTCATCTGGTTTCATCAAAGCTTGAACAAAAAAGTCATCCCCATTACCCCTGGCAGAAGAGATATAAGGATGATCAAGATATGGCAGCCATGGATCCGCCCAAACTTTAGTAGCCAAACCATTCCCAATTCTGCATCGAATCCCATTCTTGAAAAACTCGTGAGCAGCCATTATACTCCGCTAGACATAGCTCGGGTTGTGACCAAGCTTCGCTTCTAGAAAAGAGGAAGAAGGGAAGTATCGAGCTTTGAATACCTTGGAGACTAAAGAAGTTGGCCTTGTTAGAATACGCTAACATTGCTTTCCAAGAAGAGCTATGTTGAAATCCTGCAACTCCCGAAACCCCAAACCACCTAGCTATTTTGGATTGCACATATAATGCCACCTGAACCAATGGATTCCCTTCGAATTACTCTGGTGCTTACTCCACCAAAAGGCATTTAACATCTTCTATATATCATCACAAAACGTAGAAGGCAGCAAAAACACACTCATGGCATATGTAGGAATGGAATGGGCAATGGTTTTTAGGAGAAGTTCCTTACCAGCAGCCGAAAGAAGCTTGTTATGCCAACATTGAATGAGTTGCCATAGACGATCTTTAATAAAAGCAAAGATACTCTTCTTTTTCCGCCCAACTAGAGAAGGCAGCCCGAGGTACCGATCTTGGTTTGTAGATTCCACGATGCCAAGATAATTACAGATAGCAGAGCGGTAATCCTCATGAGTATTGGTACTGAACATAATAGAGGATTTTGTGAAGTTTATCACCTGACCGGATGCCTGCTCATACAAACTCAGAGCCGCCTTTATTGATTCACATTCCTCCATATTGGCTTTGAAGAAGAGGAAGCTGTCGTCGGTAAAAAAAAAGATGAGTAATAATGGGAGCATCTCTGGCTACCTTGCATCCATTAATCCAGCCCAAACTAACAAATTTCTGTAGGAGCCTGGAAAGACCTTCAGTACAAATAATAAATAAAAAAGGTGAAAGCGGATCTCCTTGATGAAGACAGCATTCAGGATTGATAGGACCAATTAAACCATTATTCCCAGTTATGTGAAAACTGACAGTAGAAACGCACATTATAATCAATTGGATCCATCTTTGCGGAAAATCCATGCGGAGCATTATGGCTTTCAAAAATCTCCACTCTATTCGATCGAAAGCCTTACTCATTGATGTGTACTAATCCGCAAGCGTATAGAATCGTATCAAGTAGTAAAGAAAGATATCGTCCCTCAGAGATTTGTGATTGAATCCTGTAATACTAACTATGCTTATTTGTTTAGACAATGAAATAGAGTTTATAGTTTCAAAGAAATAAAACTAAACTAAAGAAAATAAACACACAATTCAATGTAATTATAAAAACCTAGGGTTCTCATTCTTAATTGACCATT
>CATIWO010183423.1:0-14314 GCA_949673435.1 Macaranga tanarius
TTTTTACAAGTGCATAGCAACTAACGAAAATAACATAATAAACAAAGAAAACAGGGGTGAAATTGATAATAACAAAAGATTCAAATATTTGTCATCACAAATACCGTTAAAAAAACCGGCTCCGTGCTTCTTGCCGCCATATTCCAAAGCTCTCTGTTCTCATTTCTCCATCGTCCTATTCGATCAACCTACAATACATTCACCAAATTAAAAAAAAAAACCCTAATTAATTTCTTCTCTTTCACTCCAACGATTCAAATCTCATTTCTCACTCGATTTCGTCCTCATCTTCATTAATCAATTTTAATGCGGGGGGAGAGGCTCCTATCTGAGGTACATTTTTTTCTTAATTTATTCATCATCATCATCATTGTGAATTTGTATGCTTCTCCATAGGTTTCCCGTGAATTTTCTGTTTGATTCTCGAGAATTTTGAATAAAAAGAATCAGAGACAATTTTCTGGTGTTTCCATATCATATATTTAGCGTTAGACTTCACGGGGAAGATACCAATGTTTTGTTCTCTACGTATAGATTTAATCTAAAAATGACATGATTTGAAATGAATTCTATTTTATTAATTTTCAACAAGTCATAGTTGCTGCAGGATGACAAGATTTGCAAGAATTTAATTAATTCTTGCAGCAGAATTGAATTCTTGAGTAGGTGTATCTACTTGGAGTTGGAAATTTTAGATGTTTCTCACTCTTTTTTTCACTGCAACTTGTAGGTTATCACTAGTTAGTCTTAAGGGTAGAAATGGCCACCCTTCAAGATATTGGTTACTCAGCTGCTGTTAATCTTCTATCTGCATTTGCTTTTCTCCTTGCATTTGCAATTTTACGGCTCCAACCTGTTAATGATAGAGTTTACTTCCCCAAATGGTATCTGAAAGGGATAAGAGCTAGCCCAACACATTCCAGGGCGTTTGTTACTAAATTTGTCAACTTGGATGTGAAAACATATCTACGATTTTTGAATTGGATGCCTGCAGCATTAAAAATGCCAGAACCTGAACTCATCGATCATGCAGGCCTCGACTCTGTAGTCTATATTCGAATTTACCTTATGGGGTATGTTTCCTGGCCTCCACTCTGTAGACATTACCATATGCATTCATCTCATTTCTTGTAGCCGTTGCTTGTATATTTATTACATCCATTTTTGGTCATTGTTTTAAAAAAAAGCAATACATCAAATGCAAGCTTTTCCTTCTACATCATATGATTGGTTCATTCTTCCTTATCCATTGATTTCTTTTTGAAGATAAATTTTCAAAACAACAGCAATGACATATAGACAAGAAGCCACATGCTTCTTTAACACAATAGGTGCATTATGTAAATATGTTTTTGTTACCTTGTGTCGGTTGGTCATCTAATTTGCTGACCCTGATGTCCAGCTTGAAAATTTTTGTCCCCATAACTATACTTGCTTTTGGGGTTTTGGTGCCTGTAAACTGGACTGGGGAGACATTGGAGCATATCAAGGATCTGACTTTCAGTGATATTGACAAATTGTCAATATCAAATATTCCACCTGGATCCAAAAGGTAAAAAAGCATTTGCCACCAATTTCCTCCTTTTCTTCCCTCTTGTTGGTGGAGTTTAATTGCTTGCCACTAAACCATTTTGATGAAATGAAAAATGAAATTCCTTAAAGCATAAAGGATTGGGAAAAAAAAAAAGAATATAGTGATGTCAAAAGAGAAAACAATTGTTTAACCTTCGTATCTTGAAATATTTACCTTTGAATTTAAGTTGTATTGCAATGCTATGCTTTCATATGTTAGCTTCTATAATAATTTGACTCATGAAGATACTAACATCAATCTGTGTCTCTAACGGTTTCATATAGCTGGTATCACGTAAAGTTGCTAGGATCTTTGATTTTGAGTCAAAATACAGATTCTTTGAATCAATAATTGTACTCAGATTTCTGATACACATCCCTTTCTGTCAACTAATAGAATCCGTGTTATTCATTTCAAGGTTCTGGGCACATGTTTCAATGTCATATGCCTTCACATTTTGGACATGCTATGTGATCTACAAAGAGTACAAGAAAATAGCTAGTATGCGCTTGCAATTTTTAGCATCTGAAAGCCGTCGTCCTGACCAATTCACAGTGAGTTTGTTTCATATCTTTTGAAGTTGTTGGACATTTGTATCTTCATTCCCTATATATATACTACTTTCAGTTTTATGCGCACAGAAAGTACGACAATGGTTGGATGTTCACTTAGTATGTCTTAATGACAACATTTATTTATCAGTCTATGAATTAGGCAAGGACTTATTTTCAAAATCACTTCATTAATGCTGGTGATATGCTTTAGATTCCTTTTTTTTTTTTTTATATGAGTTCTGTTGGAGGACATTCCTTTCAAATTAGAACTAAGGTGTTTACTTGTTTTACATATTCTTCATTTAAAGTTGATTCAATAGACTTGATGGAATTATATTCCCTATTGCTGATGACATATACATGTGTATGATGCCTATGAGGGCATTTGATTCAGTCAGAAGAGTTTTCTTAATGTATATTTGATTTTACCTTGCTGGCAATAACTGTAATGCTTTTCTGCAGGTTCTTGTGAGGAATGTTCCTCCTGATCCTGATGAATCAGTGACAGAGCATGTTGAACATTTCTTTTGCGTAAATCACCCTGATCATTATCTTACTCATCAGGTGTGCATATTTAAAAACTTTTATCAATCATTATAATTTGATTAGTAAAAATGGTGGCACAGAATGCAGAAAAATCCGAAACATGGAGAAAAAAACCTCAGGATGAATATATATATATATTGATTATTAGTTGGTGAAAGTACATTTAAATCTGAGGGCGGCTCAAATTGTTGTTTCTAACTTTTTTGCAGCTAAATTATTATGATTTATATAATTATAGGTGGTATACAATGCAAATAAGCTTGCAAGCTTGGTTGCAAGGAAGAAGAGTTTGCAGAACTGGTTGACCTATTACCAGAACAAATATGAGAGAAATCCTTCGGTGAAGCCTACTAAAAAGGTACATTTCTGGTAAACCATTTGTCTATGTGTGCTATTTTCTTTCTCAGTGAGATATTTCTGGATGGAATTCCCATTTTATTTTAATTATGCCATGTGTGCTTATATCTATAGACAGGTTTCTGGGGTCTCTGGGGAACTAGAGTGGATGCCATTGACTACTACATTTCTGAGATTGGGAAGCTTAGTGATGAAGTGAGTTGAAAATGCGACTTTGAAGATTTATGATTTGTTATGCAGTTGACTACCATACAATTGTGCCATCACTGCATTATTCATTTACAACTGTGAAAATCTGGACCTTTCCTTCTTCAAATGCAGATAGGTGATGACACTGAAAAGGATAGAATGGAATTGTCAATATGCTATGATAAGAGTCAAATGAGGCACTATTGATAATTAAAAGAGGGAAAGTGGCCAGTTTAATATTGGCAGTTGTAGTTTGAAGTAAAATAAGTAATGCTCCAATTTAGTTTGCTTGAGGCTTTGTCTAATTTATCAAGTATTTTCCTGTCCTGAAAATGTTCTTGACAGTATGTTTAGTAACGCCTAGGACATCAAATGCTGAAAATGTGACTTACAGTTAGTATTAGCAATGGGTTTAGCGTGTTAATGTGACTTACAGTAAGTTTGTATATCAATTTCCATGTTCTCTGAGTATTGGCAACCTGTCAAAAAAGGAAAAGGATTTGTTGGTATTGATTCTTAAATTATAAAGAAAACAGAAGAAGCATAATAAGTATATGCAGATTTACTACTGTTATGTTTCAGAAGAGAATTCAAGGGTGAAAAATTTTAAAATTAGATGATAAGGAATTCAACTAAAAACACCTGTCTATGTGTTCTTTTAATGTATGACACTTTTGTGCAGGAAGAAAAAGAAAGAGAAAGGGTCATAAATGATTCTAATGCTGTAGTTCCAGCAGCATTTGTTTCATTCAAATCCCGATGGGGGGCAGCTGCCTGTGCTCAAACTCAGCAATCAAGAAACCCAACAATTTGGTTGGTTGAAAGGGCTCCTGAGCCCCGTGACGTTTACTGGGATAATCTTGCAATACCATATGTTGAACTCACCATTAGAAGACTGCTTACGGCAGTTGCTCTCTTTTTCCTAATTTTCTTTTTCATGATTCCTATAGCAATTGTTCAGTCTCTAGCCAGCATTGAGGGAATAGAGAAGGTTCTTCCTTTCTTGAAACCCTTAATTGAAATGTAAGCTTTTCTTTCATTTCAAGTTTCTCTTTCTTTTCAATTGCTCACAGTTTTGCACTTTCAAGTGCTAATATCTCAAAATGTTTTTTTTTGCATCTTGAAGTACTTTCTCTATGTCATCCACTATATCTCCTAAGACAAATGACCCCGCGGAAAAATATCTTACATCACCAAAGAAGCTCTTATTAAGGCATAAAACACATATATTGACATCTTTTAAAGAACTCATGTAAATACCACACAGCTAGTAAACTAAATTTTTTGATTTTCATAAATAAAAGTTCAAAGGAAAGGGTTTTTACTCTAATTCCAAGAACAATTGTCGTGCGAACCTAAGCAAATGGATTTTTAATTCAGGGGACTAAGGTCAAATTTTTGGTATTGGGTAATTTTGTTTTGCAGAAAAACTGTCAAGTCTTTAATTCAAGGAATTCTTCCAGGTCTTGCTCTGAAGATCTTTCTTATTGTACTTCCAATAATTCTTATGTTCATGTCCAAGATAGAAGGATTTACATCACTCTCATCTTTGGATCGGCGATCAGCTGGGAAGTATCATTTGTTTCTTCTTATCAATGTGTTCATTGGCAGCATTATTACGGGAACAGCAATGGATCAGCTCCAAACTTTCCTTAATCAGTCTGCGACAGAGTATGCTCATCTAACTAATTGGTTCCTTCAGAAATATAGTTCCACACAGTCATACAAAATGTTGGATACAACATAAATTTCTGAACGAAGCATGCAGTTAGAATCAGGATTTCTGGCGTTCAGAAATTCTCTCAACCCACAATGCTCTTAGCTTTATCCCTTTGCTATGAGGAATATAAGTTTTTATTCTATTATCATTCTACTTGCTTTGAATGTTCTTTCTGGGGATCAAGTCTCAGATATCATGATTTTCTAATAATTGTATTTATGCTGCTTCCCAGGATTCCAAAAACCATCGGTGTATCAATCCCACTAAGAGCCACTTTCTTCATTACTTACATAATGGTTGATGGCTGGGCAGCTATAGCTGCAGAGATTCTCAGATTAATACCATTAGTAATGTTCCATATGAAGAACACATTTCTAGTTAAGACAGAGCAAGATAGGGATCAAGCAATGGATCCTGGTTCTGTAGATTTTGCAACGTCTGAACCTCGGATACAATTTTACTTCTTGCTAGGATTTGTTTATGCTGCTGTGACACCCTTACTTCTTCCTTTCATCATCGTCTTCTTTGCTTTTTCCTATATGGTGTTTCGTCATCAGGTATGATAAATGGCTCTTGTATTTAATGTTCGTTAAATGCAAAATGTGGACAGGATGGGATTTCTTTCTCCTATAAAAAACTGCTGTTTCTGTTTTGTCAGTTCAGTCTGATAGAGAGATAGAGACTGCTACTCACAACTCTTGTTCATTCTTTTAAATAGAGGAAAAATTTTACTTTCTTTATCAAGTTGCCAAATCACTTTGTAGAACCATTTGACTGATTTATACCCATTTTATAGTATGCTTTCACTTGAAATCACCATGGAAGTTAAAAACTAAATTTCTGGGTTGTGCTTATGGTTGCTTTCTTCTTATTGCAAGATTATAAACGTGTATAATCAAAAATATGAGAGTGGAGCTGCCTTCTGGCCAGATGTGCACAGGCGTTTGATAATTGGTTTAATAATAGCTCAACTTCTTTTATTGGGACTGCTGAGCACAAAGGATGCTGAGGAATTAACTCCTTTGCTTGTTGCACTTCCTATTCTCACAATTTGGTTCCACAAACTGTGCAAGGGTCGTTTCGAATCTGCATTTATAAAATTCCCATTACAGGTTGGTGATTATATTAATTGTTTACTGTGGTATATTGGCTTAGGTACATTGCTATTAGTTGATGTTTGCTTCGTATAATTTTGTATAGTAAAGCTGACATAATCTTTTGTCCCCTTCAGTTGGATTTTATGTGACTGTTTTGTGTGCATCATAATGATGTTCATGATGCCAATGTGATTGCAGGATGCAATGGTGAGGGATACACTTGAACGAGCCACAGATCCAACCCTAAACCTAAGAATTTATCTTCATGATGCATACGTACATCCAGTTTTCAAGGGTGGCGAATTGGACAGACCTCATGTCATTAATGAAGAGGAAAACAGTCCACTAGTTGCAACAACAAGAACTTCCCAAAGGAGCAATAGTAAATACAACTCTGAAGTCAGTTCTGCAGGTTCACAGAAGTAGGAAAACAATCTCGCAATTATTCATTTTCCAGTGTGCTTATTGATTCCACTCCATTCTTGTATATCACACGAAAGATTTTATTTATCTTTAAACTAATGTGGAAGCATTAAGCTACAACTTACAACCCATCCGCCACTGTTCTCATAAACTGAAGACGCACAAAGCATGCTTTGCATTTCATGAAAGTTTTCATACACTGTTTCCATATTTCAAAATATTCAAAGAATTGCTGAACCAATTAAATTTGCTATATTTGGCGAGAGAAAAAGGGGAAAGAGGAAAGAGGAAAAGGGTAATTTGAGCTCTTTTTCCAGAATACTTGGTTCCATGTTTGTTCGTCTTATTATCAGTCACCGCCAGTGAGCCTAGAATTGACTTAAGGCCAACAACCACCGAAATGACCATGCAGGGGTGGCAATGGCTCATCAATTGACTTTGGCAGCATATTCTTTTAATTCCTTTGTGTAGTCCTGGTGTGCATAGATACCAACCTTCCAAGTTCCCAATATAGCCAGGCAATCAAAGCACCTGTACAAAATGGCTGGATTTGTGTGTTTAAGTCTGGATAAATCAAGTGCCTAAGAATCCATTGAGTTACTGCATGACTGATAATCTGAAAAGAGCCATTTGTTTTGTTTGAGCTTGGGAACACACTGAGAGATGGATCAGTATAAGCAGCTCCCTCTTATCATGGAAAATCTTGTCTAACTGGCCTTGCTAGCTGAAGGATTCCTGCCAAACTGTATGATCATCGGCTTCTCTTTGAACACATATCCATTCACTAGATTCTGGAACCATGAACCACATTTGCATGAAAAAATAATAATGATAATCAGTTTCATTGACATCTCAGTGCAATTATAACGAGAAATGCACTCTATTTTATAATTGTACAATCCTAATTGGAAAAATAGGAGGATGAAAACAAAGCCACTCATTTTTTTAATTGTACCTAGGGTACAGCACTTGCCTCAGAAACATTTTAGGAAAAGCGTCAACAGGGTCCAAACATTACAAATGTGCCTTTTTAAGGAAAAGCGTTAAACAGTATAAATGTGTTAGAAACAAGAGATTTCACTACATACATACCAGAGCTTGATGGGCAAGTTCAACTGATGGAAATGTCACAAAGGCTTGACCCCTCATTCTTCCCTCCTATAAAGCATAAATTCAACAGGATAAGTACCACTAATGCCAAATGTCAACTCATATTCATTCCTTCATCAAATGAAATTATTTCATTCGTCTTTCTGCAACTGGAGATGATGAATGTTTTAAGAATGTTGGATCATTTTCAAAGAAGGGTGCAAACATAATTTATGCATAATGGGCTATTGAAATCACATATTCAATGAATATTCTTTTTACAAATTTAATCTGTTCATCTTCCATTGACTAACTTCCCACTCATCATGATGATATGTGATCCGTTTTTACATTAATAACAGAACAGATTGTTAAGGGCTATTTAATTTCGAATGCTATAGGATGAATGAACTTGTAGCTGATATGACCAAATATTGCTTCCCAGATAGAGTATTGTCAAAAGTCAAGGATCTAGTAATAGATCTTACCTGCATTAATTTGACACTAAGGCCAACTTTAGCAGCATCAATGCTTCCAAACAATGATCCTACAGTACATGGGGAAAGAGCAAAAGTGACAAACATTGGCATTAAGGATAAAGGCACAAAACTGAGTTTGAAAAACACATATTTCTTATGATATGAAAGTCTGGTAACTTGTCAAAGTTGCTAGATAACAGTTGTGAGAAAGAAAAGTTCATATAATTTACAGCTCACCAAATATGTAGAAGAAGTCATCCGTAACAACATCCTTGCTCAAGTTCTTTATGTAGAGCACAGATGCGAGATTACCAACAGTATAATTCTGCGTAATTCAAGAAATTACAATCCTCATAATTCAGACAGCCAGCACTCCATCACCAATATTAATTTGATAATGCAATTAGAGTTAACACATTAACAATAAAAATGAATCCCACAAAAATGAGCAAGTTAACATCCATTTCGTCATATTAGGATCAAGAACTAACAAATTACATATACCCCTCACTGTGGAATAGAAATCACTTAAGATTTCCATCTTTGCTACCTTAAACTTAGGAAGTGATAGAATTTCCTCTGGAGCAAGTTTGTTCTTCTGTAATTCCTCTGGAGTTGCATAAGGTTTGTGATCTGAACCTTCTTTGTCTTGCTCAGATTCTTTCATAATCCTATCATCTCCTTGTTCAGTCTGAGTTACTTTTGGGGCAATTTTGATCTGTGACAAAACAAAAGAAGTATGCGAATATCTATACTGATCAAGTAATACAAAAAATGATTTCTAATGGAAAAAATAATGACCTGCAAGACAGGGTTTTTCTTTTTTATAACAGGGATTTCCTTTGGAACCAGAGAGGAAGGTTTCACTCCAACAGCCTCATGAACCACATCTTTATCCACTCCAGGGCCTACTATTGCTTCTCGTCTTACACGTTTTCGTCCAGATTTAATTGCTTTTGAAACAGGACTGGCTTTATCATCAATATCCTGAAAACATGTAATAAAGAAGCAGTCATATTCTAGTGGAATCATAAATGATGATTAGACAAACAACTTGAGAAATTTTCCTTGCAAGGAAAACAAAAACATATGCTATAGCAGGAAAAGAATACAAGTTATATAAATCTTTGCACACACAAAAGAAGCCCACATTCATAGGCAACCGGGGAGGGGGTGTGGGAAAGCAATCAATTTGTGTCTACCCTTCAGCTTAACAGCATGAACAAACCTCATCCGAAGACTCCATTTCTGACTCACTACTTGATAAATTTTCCAAGTGAGGCTTTGCAGCTGCAGTAGGGGGAGGTGGGGGTGGCGGTGCAGGTGCTGAAGGTGGCAATGGTGGAGTTGGCAGGGCCATTCGAAATGGAGCTGGAATGTTCATTTTGTTCATCAAATGCAACACCTACAATTTGAAGGTTAGTTTGTGTACGTAATGATTCCATCATACTTGCACCTGACTGAACTAGAATCAATAAAAAGTGTAATTGTGGGGAAAAAAATGCAGAAACTTAAAATTGCTCTATTTCTTAAGCAGATATCGTATATAACCTGCGTATAAAAGCGAGGAACAGCGATAAGGGCATTAACAACGTTAGTCAGAATATTTCCATCTGGAGGAGGATACGCATACCTGTGGCAGAACCAAACCTGTGTTTAACCCAATCTGCTTAATGAATAAAATTTAAAAAGAATGAGAAGAGAAAACCATACTCCAAGTAAGGAGGAAATGGATAGTCTACACCAAGCCTTGGAGCAATGGGCTCACCAGCAGGCGCAGACTTAGAACCACCACCACCAACATCCCTCATCACAGCAGAAGCATCCTTTTGCATAGAAGTTGGAAGTAAATGATCCTTCCCCAATTGAGCTTCACTTTGTTTATGCACATTATTTTCATTTGGCTTATTATTAGCTTTCTCCACTGCCAACACCTTACCAAGAAACCTCAACCTGACCAACCACAACATAATAATAAAAACAATAATACTTCATACCGTATTTCATTACATTAGTCTAACAAAATAAGTATCAAAATAATTGAAAAGACCCGATTTTTATACGAAACAACATACCCATTTAGCTGCCGTTGAGCTTGATAAGCCAAAGATTCATTTTTGAAATCTACAAAGGCACAGTTTCTAAGTCTGCATTAAGAACCAAAAAATCATATGAAATAAAAGAAACAGTGACTATTACAAATTTCTTATATTAACGAAAGAAAGGGTAAATGGTAAATAAAGTTTAAGAACTGAATTAACTTTCCGGCGTGGACGCGTGGACGGACGGAGGAGGCACCGTAGTGAGAGAAGAGACGGGAGAGAGTGTCGTGTGGGATAGCTTCAGGAAGGTGGCGTACCAAAATGGTAGTCACCGTTGATTCTGCTTCCATTCTTACTCTAATTCAGGAACAAAAGAAGAAAAAAAAGGACCCTTTTGCTTATTTATCGCCGGAAAACAGAACATGAGAGAGGAGCAGCCGATGAGATAAGCGGTGGTCTGGGAATGGGGGAGCCGAGTGACCTGGGCTTGTGTTTGAGCCCATTTTTGGAATCTTAAATGTTAAGCCTATATGTTACAAACATAAACGTAAAAGCACCGATTCACCTACAAGCAAATCTCATTAAAATTATCCAAAATAGAAGTCACCTAATTAATTTATACTTGCTATCTAAAATTTAATTAATTTTAAAAATAAAATAAAATAAAAACTTTAAATTACTTTCAAAAAATAATAAAAATTCACTCTTTTTTTTAGTTATAAAAATATTAAATAATAAAATTTTAATTTAATATTTTAAATCATGAGAATCGGACAATATACTGATTTTTTGTCAGCTCACATTAAATGTAAAGTGTGTATGAATTATAAAGGTTAATAGGTCTTTAAAAAATTATCATAAAAAAATATGTTCTGTCTTTTTTGTAGAATTAAATTAACTAATATTTTAAAACTTTATATATATATATATATATGATTTTAGCAATGCTTGCTTGAAAATTTCTTATAATAGTTACGATTTCTTCTAACCTTTTGGGTTATTCGTTCAAAAAAAAATTCTACATAAGAAAGTTATGAAATAATTTCTTAGCCCATAAACGTGGCAGCTAACTTTCTCAGTAATTATGGACATATAATTGGGTTATTTGTTAAAAAAAAAAATAATGATTTCGTTATTGAATTATGTAACATGTACATTAAAAAAAATAATAAAACATCTAATTCTAAAAAACATGATTGTTTTTGCAGAATAAAGTATAAGATAAGATGAGAAAAGCAATCAACTCACAAAATAAATCAAAAAATAGATAAACGACGTCGTGTTGATTCGGCTTCGGCCTTAATGTTTCTGTTATTTAGCGTGCGTTGTGCGGTTCTTAGAGAGGCTATAAAAACCAGAAACAACCAAAGCTCATCGTCACTCTTTCTTCAGAGCATTCCTTCTCTGCTCTGCTTTCAAGTTCATAGCTAATTAATTAAGTAATTTAATTAATGTGAGTTCAAATTATCCTTGTTGTTATTAATTTATATTTTGATTTTGATTCTATATGTAGCAGTTCAGGATTAGCAGGCAATGCCAGTGCCCAGTGTGTGTGATGATCATGATCATGTTGGTTGTTAGACAATAAAATTATTTGATTTCTAGTGAATCTTTTGCATAAAGATGAAAACTTGATTTTGTATAGATCTGAAAACTCGCTTAAAGTAGCAATCTTTTTTTAAAATTTTAATGCTTCAATGGAGTAATTCTCTGTAATTTTTCCTTTTAACAGGATAGGATATATTTTCTATTGAGCTTGCTGGGTTTCAGTTATCTGCTCTTAAGGAAACACAAGAGATGGGGACTCTTCCTCCATCACCCACCATAAGAAGGCCATTGTACTATAACTGTGGAGTTATGGAGTTAGCTAAATTGACAGTTGCTGCACATTACATTTCTCGACACAGACACACATTAGGCTTTGGAAGACCCCCACAAGTTGAACAAAGGCTCACAACTTGGCACCGGACTCTTAGTTCAACAGTGTTTTCTGCGGTTGAGCAAAAAGATTCAAACTTTTCTACAAGTACTCAAGTTGATGAACTGAAAAAGGTATCTTCTACTTATTTATTTAGGACACAATTTGGTGGCCATGTGAAAGTGTTTGTTAGAAAGAAAAATAACAAATATGTAGTGTGTATTGACGTTTCGTCTCTGGAACTAGGTACTAGTGACTATAGGCTGATGCTTGTTTGGGGTATATATAGATCTGATTCATCTTGTTTTATTCCATTGGATTCTCAAGATTCAACCCCAAGTTCAAGCACAATGGATACCGAATTTGTGCACAATTCGCTTGGTAGCTTTTCACTTGAACTGGAGTTTGAGTCAAAACAAACGCCATTTTATCTTTCCTTTTTGCTCAAATTTATGTTAAATTCTGATGCAAGTGGCTCAGAAATCAAGAACCACAAGAATGCAAATTTTGTTGTGCCGATTGGTTTTAGCTCTGGTGATCCTAGTCCATTGGGTCTTTCCTTTTCGACTGATGGTTCCATGAATTTTGCATTTTTTTCAAGAAGCACAAGAGGTGTGGTTCTATGCTTGTATGATGACTCTACAACAGACAAACCTGCTTTAGAGCTTGATCTAGATCCGTATGTTAGTCGATCAGGCAATGTCTGGCATGCCTCATTGGAAGGTGCATGGACAAGCTATGGCTATAGATGCAAGGGAGCTGTTGATCAGGGAGACACAAATAAAGTTGGCACGGAGCGTGTTCTCTTGGATCCATATGCTAGAATTGTTGTTGGTTCCACAACAGAACATGGATCTGGCTTTTCACCGAAGTATCTTGGACGGCTATGTGAGGAACCTGCTTTTGAGTGGGGCAGTGATATTTGTCCAAACTTGGCCATGGAGGAACTGATCGTCTATCGACTGAATGTGAAGCATTTTACTGAACACAAGTCTGGTAAGCTATATAGTGATATTGCAGGGACTTTTGATGGTTTGATTGAGAAGGTGGACCATTTTAAAAGTATTGGTGTAAATGCAGTCTTATTAGAGCCAATATTTCCGTTTGATGAACAAAAAGGGCCATATTTTCCATACCATTTCTTTTCACCATCGAATATATATGGGCCTTCTGGTGGCTCCATATCTGCTATTACCTCGATGAAGGAGATGGTGAAAAAATTGCATGCCAATGGGATAGAGGTTTTGCTGGAGGTCGTTTTCACTCATACTGCTGAAGGTGGGGCATTGCAAGGAATTGATGACTTCTCCTATTATACAAATAGCAATATGAACTCGAGTAATACTTTAAATTGTAATTATCCTATCGTCCAAAGGATGATTCTAGACAGCCTTCGGCACTGGGTTACAGAGTTTCACATTGATGGATTCTGTTTCATAAATTCTTCAACTCTTCTGACAGGATTTCATGGTGAGCATTTATCTCGTCCCCCGTTGGTTGAAGCAATAACTTTTGATCCACTACTCTCAAAGACTAAGATCATTGCAGACTCTTGGCACCCTGAGGACACAATAATACCAAAAGAAATCTGCTTTCCTCATTGGAAAAGATGGGCAGAGATAAATCCAAAATTCTGTTTTGATGTAAGAAATTTTTTGAGAGGTGAAAGTCTTCTTAGTGATCTTGCAACAAGGCTCTGCGGGAGTGGAGACATCTTTTCAAGTGGGCGAGGCCCGGCTTTCTCTTTTAATTTTGTTGCCAGGAACTCTGGACTTCCTCTTGTGGATTTGGTCAGCTTCAGTGGTGGCGAACTGGCCTCTGAATTAAGCTGGAATTGTGGCGAAGAAGGACCAACGAACAAAACTCCTGTCCTTGAAAGACGGCTTAAACAAATTCGTAATTATCTCTTTATTCTTTATGTTTCATTGGGTGTTCCTGTTCTCAACATGGGAGATGAATGTGGCCAATCTTCTAGGGGTTCCACTTCATATGGTGACAGAAGACCTTTTGATTGGAATGCGCTGTCAACTGGTTTTGGTAAACAAATGACACAGTTCATCTCATTTTTGAGTTCACTGAGAATGAGGAGAAGTGACCTTCTTCAAAATAGGAACTTCCTTGGGGAATTAAATATTGATTGGCATGGAAATGACCAGTCTCCGCCAAGATGGGAAGATCCAACCTGCAAGTTCCTGGCCATGACGCTGAAGACCAATAAATCTGAGAGCCAATTAAGCTCTGAATCTTCTAACACAAAGGGTGATCTCTTCATGGCATTCAATGCAGATGGCCATGCAGAGAGTGTTATTCTGCCCCCAGTTCCTGAA
>CATIWO010183455.1:0-33425 GCA_949673435.1 Macaranga tanarius
CGAGTTCATTAAGTTCATTAGGGAACACGACATTGTATCACAGCTCATGTCGCTTGGAACACCACAGTTGAATGGTGTATTTAAGAGGCGTAACCATACCCTATTAGATATGGTACGTTCTATGACGATCTTCCCATATCACTTTGGGGTTTCGCACTCCAAACGGCCTGCCACATCCTTAATCGTGTTCCATCCAAGTCCATCTCTACCACACTATATGAGATATGGCATGGTAAGGTACCAAGTCTTAAATATATTAAGATTTGGGGGTCCCCGGCTTTTATCAAGAAGCTGAAATCGGACAAGTTGGATGCAAATCGATTAAAGGAAGGTTTATTAGATATCCTAAAGATAGTTTAAGATATTATTTTTATCTTCCAGCTGAACAAGTTATTGTTGTAAGCAGAGATGCAATATTTCTTGAGAAAGAGTTTCTTAAGGAAGGTGGCAAAAGAAGGAAGATAATGCTAGATGAGGAGTCATCTAAAGAAGCCCAACAAATTGATCAAATGGACATTGATCAACCTGAAGAGCCTATTCTAATTGAGAATGTCATCACACCGACTCCTAGAAGGACAAGTAAGGTATCTCGTCCTCCGGAGAGATACAGTTTTCTTCATGATATGCAAGAGTTGCATATTCATGAAGAAAGCATTCATGTTAATGATCTTACTGTATATGAAGAAGCTTTATATGATAAAGATTCTTTAAAATAACTTGAGGCAATGAGAACTGAGATGGATTCCATGTATGCTAATCAAGTCTTGACACTTATTGATCCACCTGAAGGTATTATACCTATTGAGTGTAAATGGATCTTTAAGAGAAAGATTGATATAGATGGGAAGGTAGAGACCTGCAAAGCTAGCCTTATAGCGAAAGAGTTTCACCAAAGGTAAGGGGTTGACTATGAGGAAACCTTCTCACTAATAGCCATGCTTAAATCCATTTGGATTTTTCTTGATATAGCTGTGCACTATGATTATAAGGTTTGGCAAATGGATGTCAATACCACATTTCTTAATAGTTATATTGAGGAAGACATTTTCATGGAGCAACCTAAGGGTTTTGAATCTAAGGAAAGCTCAAAAGTGTGCAAGCTTCATAGATCTATCTATGGTCTAAAGTAAGCTTCGAGGAGTTGGAACTATCGTTTCGATAAGGCTAACTGTTCTTATAGTTTCATTAAGAACGAGGATGAGCCATGTGTTAACAAGAAGGTTAGTGAAAGCCAACTCACTTTCCTGGTCTTGTATGTTGATGGTATACTTCTCATTGGAAACGATATCAGTATGATAACTTCTATGAAAATATGGTTGTCTAAGACCTTCTCGAAGAAAAACTTAGGAGAGGCTACCTATATTCTTAGCATTTGAGTCTATAGAGATAGATTAAAGAGAATGATAGGTTTATCTTAAAGTCTTTACTTGGAAAAGATGTTGAAGAGGTTCAACATATTGGATTCCAAAAGAGGATTGTTACCATTTAGGTATAGTATCCACCTTTCCAAGATGATGTCGCCCAAGATATTTGAGGAAATGGCAGAGATGGCCAAGGTTCCTTATTCTATAGGAAGCCTAATGTATGTTATGTTATGTACTATGAAGGATATTGTGTTTGCTGTTAGTGTGACTAGCAGGTTTTAATCCAACCCAGACTTGGAGCATTAGATGGCAGTTAAGGCTATCCTTAAGTACTTGAGAAGAACTAATGATTTAGTCTTGACTTATGGAGGAGGTGACTTATAGCTTATGGGCTTCACAGATTCTGACTTCCAGTCAGATGTGAATGATAGAAAGACTATCTCTGGGTTTGTCTTCACCTGTAATGGAGGTGCAGTGAGCTGGAAGAGTTCCAAATAGAGTATCACTACTGATTCCACTATAGAGGCCAAGTATATAGCTATATTGGATGCTGCTAAGAAAGCTATTTGGATTCAAAAGTTTGTCACCAAACTAGGAGTTGTTCCTTCCATTGAGTCGATAATACCTCTCTTCTGCGATAATAATGGACCTATTGCTTTAGCAAAGGAACCGAGGTCTCATCAGAAATCCAAACACATTAAAAAGCGCTATCATATTATCAGGGAACTTATTAGGAAAGGTGATGTGCTCATGCAAAAGGTAGCTTCAACCAATAATATGGCTGATCCACTCATTAAGGCACTTACACAGCTATAGTTAGACCACCATCTTGAAAAAATGGGTCTTAGATATTATAGCGAATGGTACTAATGCAAGTAGTTGTGCCCTAAGGCCATTATTGTATATGGACATTATATATATATATATATATATATATATATATATATATATCCCTATGGTAATAAAATATTCATTTAAATTAAAGTGTTTGTTTATTTGAATATTTACCCTTAGTATAATGTTAGATAAGTTTATTATTAAGAGTAGATAATATGAGTGACAAACTTATTTAGTATATATACTATAAATGTTTATAGTCGTTGGATTAATATTTGGATAGTATTAATCTCTAAACTATCATTCTGTCTATTTTTCTTAATCGGTATATGATATCGATAGTAGGAGGTAGTGAGTCTCATACTACTTGATATAAGATATCATAATAGACATGTTGATATTCATGTGATGAGTGGATTGAACAGTGACGTAAGATTTATGATTGCATGGATATTCACTTAAGTCAACAATCACAATCTTGGACATAATGGTATATACGGTCCTTTGACCTGAGGCGACACAGTCATCCATATATAGTTGGTTAAAGTTTGTTACCGCTTACATACCTATTCTAGCCACATGTGGGTATATGGCGTATGGTGGCTCTAGTTAGTTATATGTAGGGATGAGTGATCGGCTAAGATGGAATTCATTACCTGGAGTAAACTGGGATAAAATCCTATGCTATCTAAGTTATTTTTTATGAATAAGTACCTGGCTAGGTTAAGCTTGACTTACCCAAAAAGAGTTTTGATGCTATAAAAACGTTTCTAGTAGTAGTCGTGTTTTACCGAGAATTGAACTTAAGATGAGGTCATATGATTGAGGCAATTAAAGTTTGACTAAACTGTGACTTTAGCCAATATCGGGATCTTGTAATGAAAGGACATTTAGTGCATTGTAATTATATTCTGTGGTTCTTGTAGATCTATATAAAGTATTCATTTCTATTTGGGTAGTCGTGACATCTATGTTAGGGGTCACTCATGACTTATGAGAACTAAATATGATTAATTAGGATTTTTACATTTAGTATGGAAAGTGTTTCCATGATATTAAGTGTTAATATTATTTTTGATTACCATTTAGACTTGAACCTAGTAAGTCACACACATAAAGGTTGCACTTGTGAAGATTAATATTAATTTAATTTTTAATTAAAGAGTTTAATTAATCAATTAAATTAATTGAATTGGATTTGTGTGTATGCAGGAATTTAGCATATCTTTAAATCTAAATTCAAAAATTGGGACTTAATAGCAATAAAATAAATATTAATTTGGACTTGATTTAATATATGATTTAAGTTCAAGGACTAGATTAATATTTGCCTCCTAATATATTTATATATAAGCCATGAGATGGACCTAGTACATTAATAATGATGGACGTAACATGGACTTATGTATGGGCTTTATTTAAAGAGTTTAAATTAGCCCATAAGTTATCTATTAGTATGGAGTAGGCCTTCTGTAAGTATAGAGAAGCCCATGTGCCCATAACCTTCGCCTATATCCATTAAGTGTTAATGATATCAAAGCTAAGGTTATCCGTGTAACCAAACACCACCCACTCACTTGTAAAGCAAAGCCATGCATATAGATGGAGTATAAGATACTCAATCTATCAAATGCATGTAGCTTGAGTATGAGACACTCAAGCTATAGCAGTGCATATAGCTTGAGTATGAGATATTCAAGCTATGGCTATACATGTGGCTTAAGTATGAGATACTCAATTTATTATCACATTATTTATATTGATAGTTAGTGGAGAGTGTAGAGACAGCCAACACACAACTCCATTTACACATTTGAGAGCAAATTTGATATTCTAATAAAATAAAGAAAAGGCTAGAGAGTGTTTTCTTCCTTCTTCTTCTTCAAGTGTAGAGAATACCATAATACACAAGCGTTGTGTGCTTTTAAGACTAGGCAATTATTGTACAAGTTCTAGTCCATCATCTATTGGAGGTTGCTTCCTTGTTCCATACATCCTAGCTTGGTGAGGTTCTTGCAAGCACCTTGGGTCGAAGAAGAGAGGCTTGTGGCTAGAGCATCACCATCCTTAGAGGTCTTTCTTGTGCAATCCGTGTGTATCAGGCTAGAGGCTTCATATTTGGGGAGTTTGGAGCTTGTAGATCAACTTTAACCAAATCTTTTCAAGCGTGCTACTAACTTGGAGTTTTGTGAGTGTTACTAAACCCTTAATTGCTAGGTCTTGTCTTATGAATACATGACTTAGTTGATTGTTGATGTATTATATTGTCCTTGATGTATGTTTAGTTATGTATTTGCTATGTGATATGATCTATAGGCATGGATGTGTTTTGTGTTTGATGCAAATATTGCATACAATCAAAATTTTTAAATTCTGCACTTTTGATTGTTACATAATCACACATTCCTTCAAATTTCAGTAGAGTCTTCCCTATAATCAGAGCAAACTCAAAACCTGCAGTACAAAAATACATTCCCAAGTACATCTGAACCAACATTACTCCAAATTTCATAGATAATATCCATCACAAAAACAAATATCTATCATAATATCATATAACATGTTACAATCCTAATAAAATCCATAATTTACAAATCTTATAAAGACAGTTGTAACAATATAACTACTGTAGTATCTATAGTACAAGTACATAATGTATAGCATTAATAAAACCTATATAGGATAAACGGGGAAAAATGAGGTCGGCATATCATATAGTGACTAATATCTTACTTGTGAAATCCTAAAAATTAATAATAATTTGAGGGGAGTCAAACCTCGCTAAATGAATTAATATTAGGATATGCAAGTTGATTTTAAAATCATTTATTTAAAACCATTAAATTGTTAAAATAATTTAAAAGCATAAAAAATCAAATTTCAGGAACTATAATCCATTTAACTCATTTCCTTACAACCATAAAAGTAATTTATGAAAATATTCAATAATTCTTTAATCTTTTCATAAAATATGTATAATAAAATAATAAGAATATTATGTATGGGAAAAACAGTGGTAGAACCCTCAACCTCAAATCTAACAGCTTTTCAAGCTCTCTTAAATCAAAATAACTGCCGGTCCCAGTGAGCAACCTCGACCAGGGTCCAGACACAACCTGTCTCTTAATTTAATATTTACTAGCACTCAGAGAGCAAGATCGACTAGGGTTCAACTAGTAAATAGCCATAATTCTACCTAGAGAGCATTGCTCGACCTGGGATCACATTCCAATAACAACATCATATCTACCCAGAGAGCACAGCTCGACCAGGACGTACAATCAAATCAATAATTAAACACTGATAAAAACCAATGTGCACATGGTCCTGGTGACACCTACCAGGTAGCCCGTTTTACTAGTTCTTCTAAAATATTTATATAATAATATAATAAATTTAAAAATATTTTATAAAATAACATTAGGAATCAAACATTTAAATCATCATGCTTATGCAATTCATGCATGCTATTCAAAATGTTTTATTGTACTATTTTTATCATCGCAATAAGGAAATAAATAACTAAATAAATATCATAGTATAAAATCTCATATTTACCCAATTTGATTAGTTTAATCATGCAAGTAAATCCAAAAAAATATTTTGTAATATTAACTCACAGGTAGAGCGTACTAGCCGACGAGTCCTTCTTTGCCAAGGATTCGCAGCTCCAGCTTCTGAACTCTCTATACTAGGAAATATTTTCTATAAAATAGAAATAATTGGAGGTGAAATAATGTTTGAGCACTCAATGATTTAAGGATTTAAGATTTGATTATTATTACAATTGTTAGATTATAAGGATATTAACGAGCATACTGGAACTTCTTGTCCGCTAGTAGCCGGAATTTATGTTTATTGGTAAAATAGGTTGATTTGTTTCACTGTACTATATAGGAATTGAATAATGATAGAATTGAGATTCAGTTAAGATTGATGGCAGGAATTATTAAAGTGTCTCAATTATAAGTTGCAGGAAGATGATAAGAACTAAAGGTGGGAAAATGGAGAAATATTTAGAAAGTGATTATTTTTTAACAATTTGATAATTGAAGATTTAGGATCTAATTATGAAAATTGTTGATAGAATTTATAGATGATGGTGAGTTTTATTGAAATTGTGTGCTTAGTTGGCATGGAATTTTGTAATTAATGGAGTTATATTTTGATTCATAGCATCCTGTGATACAGAGATAATATATGAGTGGTAGAAAATTGAGATGTTGATGGAAATAATTTAATTGGAATATGCCTTATAAAAATGAGAATTACAAATCAATATAAAAATTGAGGTTGAGGTAATCTATTAAAAGAACATTTTTATGAGAATCAATATGAATGTTTTATAGATATTCAATCCACCGAAAAAGGGAATGGAAATGAGGACGAGGAGTGAATAAGGAAGTGAAAGTCAAATAGAGATTCTAAATTATTATTTATCCTAAATTGAGTAATAAAATGAAGTTGACATTGTGAAATGAACTCTAAACAAGGATATTGAGCAAGTGAAAGAACTATTAAATTATAATATGGGTGTAGTTTATGAGGAATAAGTACCGTAAGAATGTGGTTGTCTAAATAAATATGTGAAATGAGGAAAGAAGGTCTAGAATTTAGATCTTTATTTGGAGTTATTCTAACTTAAGGATACTAAAGGTATAGTTATAAAGAAGATGATTAAAAGAAATTTAATTAACCATTTATAAGAAGTAAACGTATGTTTTGGAGATAGATCAGAGAACTTAAAGTTCTAAGGTTAACTTGCATTATCTAAAGGATGTTAGACATTTTAAGAATGGAAGTATTATCAAATGAGATTTTAAGAATGGAAGTATTATCAAATGAGAATATCACCACTACATAAAAGGTAAATATATTGGAAACAAAAAGACACAATTAGAATTTGAGTTTAAAGAGTGCTAAGCTTAAATGTATATTAGATTAGCGTATCAGAGTTGCGTAGCGAAAGCATAATGAGAATAATTTTGTCTAACGTTAAATCAATAGTTAGTTAGTTAGATATGCAAAAAAGATTAATCTGAATGGCATACGAATTTTCATTACTAATATTTATGGTGCGAAGTGATGATGATGAGTATAGGTTAGATAGATTGTGTAAATATTGATATGATAAAAGCTTGGTGGATATTAGTGAATGAGTTATATTTTAATGGTGAAGGTTATTGAATCATTTTCATCTTATATTTTAGAAAATAACACATTTTAGGGGAGGAAGGTTAGCTAGTCAGGATAGAGGTAGAGGCCAAGGCCAAGGTCGAGGTCGAGGTACTCTAGTATGAAGAAATGGTATAGTTGATTAGATCGAGAACTCTAATAGGAGTTGGATGCAATCACGAGGAGCTCGAGTAAGTAGCGAGCAAGGAAGCTCGAGATCTAAGTCTCTATGCCAAATTATTGAAATATACCTAGGAGAGCAAGCAATTGTTATGCTTCACTAGTGCAGGAGAATGTAGTAGATGCTATAGAACCACTAGTAGTACATGTAGATGCTACAAAATTGGCATGCACTATGGCAACAGTAATGATTGAGAGAGAAAGGTATAGAAAACCAGGAGATATTATTAAGTATGCTAAGAAATGTGGGGCATATGATTTTCACGGTGCTATGGATTCTGGTCAAGTTGATAAATGGATAAAGACCATAGAGAAAGCCTTTAATATATTATAGCTAAGTTATGAGGAGAAGATGAGCAATATATATGGTTTCATATTCGATAAGGCAAATAAGTGGCTAACTAGAGTTGAGAACTTATTTGGTGAAGTTTTCACTTGGCAAGTTTTAGAGAAGAGTTTATTAAGGAATATATGACAGAAAATTATAGAAATAAGAAAGTAGCATTATTTATTAGATTAGTACAAAGATCGATGATTGTTAGAGAATATATTGACAAATTTAAAGATTTGTATAAGTATGCAAAGGATATTTATCGTACTGAGGAGATGAAATCCAAAAAAATTAAAGAGAGATTACATATTATCTTGAGGTGCAAACTGAATTTGTACACTGGTACATTTAGAAGTTTGGTAGAAAAAGCTATGGAGTAAGACAAATTAGAGTAAGAGTTAGAGCGAACTATGAGGGCTATAGCTATGAATCAATCTAAATTCTATGGACCAAACAAAAAGAAAATAGAAAATGAAAAATCATAATTCCACCTATATTCTAAAGGAAAAGATAAGATTGGGCAAACTAGTCAACTTTAAGGTAATCTAGTGTGAAGTTGACTAGTATTTAAGACTAAGCTGATGGCACCGCTTAAGCAACAGTTGATTGCAAACTCTATGCAACTAGGAAAAATTGTACTAACTTAGTGCAATAGGTGTAAGTCAAGTCATATAGGTGAGTATCCTAAGAAGAATGTCAGGTGTTTTCCGTGCTATAGGTTGGACCATTATGTTAGGGAATGAACATGAGTAATACAAGAATTAAATGAGGAAATTGTTAAATTGAGTACTGATGTAGAGAATTCTGAAGAATGGAATTATGGTTGTAATGAGAAGGATAGAGATTATAGTAAAGTGATTCTCTTAGTGATAGCATGGCAAGTGTCCATTAAATTTTGAGGATGAAATTCTTTTAGAGGGGAAGAATTGTAACATCCATGTCCTCAAGGTGACTAGTTGGTGTAATTAAATAATAATATTTAATTATAAATTGGTGGAGAATAAATCAATTTAAGGACTAAATTGATTAGAGGATAAGATTTAATTAAACTAAAGAAAATTGACGAAGGACTAAAAGGAAGGAGTGAGGAGTTTAAGGATTAAAGTAAAAACAAATTTAATAAATATGTATATGTTACAAGCTTGAAAAAGTGGATTTGCTATAGTAACAATAATAAAAAAAATTATTATAACTTTGAGAAAAGGATTTTCTATAGTAACATGAATTAAAAAAAATTATTGTAGAGAAAAAAAAAAGGAAGGAATGGAATGCAAAGAAAATTTATCAAGAGAAGAAGAAGAAGAAAAAAAAGGGAGGAGTTTTGGCTTGATAGAAAATTAATTTAATGTAAAGAGAATTAATTAAGAGAGGTTTAGAGTTTGGATTTCTACAAATTTGTGAGTGAAATTCTATATTTCTTCTCTTTTAAATTTTTAAATTTTATTCTTGAACACTTATATTTTGGTTTTCTTAATATTTGATCATTATAGTTTTGTTAGAATTGTTATTGATTTTCTTATTAATTTCTTTACTTAAGAATAACAAATTATTGAAATTTATCTAGTATTTCTTCAAGTTAAAGTTTACAAATTATGTTAATCTTAAGTGTAGAACCTTTGAAAATTTTAATGATGGAATTATTGAATTTGGATGAATTTTCTTTTTTAATATCAATCTCTATCTTGGAATTAGAAGTCACTAAATTACTCTCCTATAAGCTTTAAAATTTAGATGTCATGAATTCTCTTCTTGATTAAATGAAATTTAATTGTTTATGAATAAATTTGTTTAAGCGTTAGTTTAGAAATTTTATACGTAAGTTAAACAAGTTTTAAAAAAATGTTTAACCCTCTAAAATTGAGATATGAAACTCTAGAATAAATTAGAATGAAAAACAGCTTCTAAAACAAAGTAAAATAGAGTCTGAAATGTTACAGGTGCCTCTACGGATCACTCAGGTGACGCCTGAGTGACCAGAAGACGCCTCAGTATAGAGAAGGCACCTCTGTGCCACTGAGGCGATGCCTCAACACTGAGAAGGTGCCTCTGTGCCTTGCACCAACAACCGAACAGTCCAAAACTTTAAAAGCAGCAAATAACTGAAAATATGTATACACATATATGAACACTTAATTCATTAAATACAACCAAAAAGGGACCGAATGAGACTTGTTCTTAGTAAAACATGTATAGCTAAGTTCAAGGTATATATATATATATATATTTATATACAAGCTTTATCAATTCAAGAAATGATTTCACAACTTAAGAAATAGAGAAGTTAAAGTGAGAAGGCTACAACATCCAAATTCTAAGTGAATATGGGAATTATTCAAGTCTCCGACATAGAGACTAAAGATATGAAATATTCTAATTAATCTAATTATGAGAATGCTTTTAGAAATTTATAATAAGAATGTTTCAAATAATAATGACATTGATGATTTATAAAAGTGACAATTAAAAAACCGTAACGGCAAATGGATGTGAAAAGAAAGGCATGAGAAAAATAAAAATAATACAAGAATATATGAGAATTTTTAAATAATGATATTACAATGAGCACAAGCACATATTACACTAAGAGATAGTAAGTCCATGTCGAGGACATGGCAGGGTTGGTAGATAAGTACAACCGATGTCTGGGGCCGTATCTTATAGATGTAAGACCATTCCTAGGTGATGCATATGGACATACAGACACAATATCCAATTCAAATCCTTTGAATTATGATGGAGGACCAATCACAAGATTATGAGCTAAGAGGATGAAAGATGTTGCTGGAGAACTTGTGCAAAAGAGTCTCAAGTTTATAGAACAAAAAAGAAAAAAAGAAACTAAGTTAATCAATTTACTTAGTTATGATATGACCGATACACGCCTGTGTATATTTTTACACAGCCATGTTGAATGTTTGTAAAATGTCCAGAGGTATGCACAGGTATCTACACGCCCGTGGTCAAGGTCGTGTTCCAAGATACGCCCGTGTTTATTTCCGAAGCATCATCTGCATGTTACACGGTTAGCTGACACACCCGTGTGTCTGACTGTGTAATGTTCTGTCTTAAATTCATAGTCAAAACACGCCCGTGTATGAAGACCATGTTCCAAGCCATGTAGCAGTCTGCCAGTTTTTCACAATGACAACATGCCCTTGTTTTATTTGACACGCTTGTGTCTCGATAATGATTTTCTATCTGATTTTGTATTTTAATTAGGAGTTTTATTTATATTAGAATTTGTGTTTAATTAGGAATGTCATTATTTATTCCTAAAGAGTTGTTTTCTTTTAGAATAAGTTTAAGTTTAGGATTACAAGTCTATAAGTATTTGTATCAAACATCATTATTAATATAGTTAATTGATTTGATTCAAATTCTTAATTGAATTTTATTGAGTTCTTGCGAGAGCTAAAATTTGAATTTTCTTCGAGCGTGTTACAATTTCAACCTTAATAATTAGAGGTGCTAGTTGTTAGAAAGCTAGTGTTGCTAATTCCTTCAGTTTATACTAGATAGATCTATAGGCAACAATCCCAATAGATTGTTACATATCCTAGTTGTTAAATAACTAGTGGGACGTGCCAGTTTGGTATCAGTGCTTTGGCTCTAGTGTAAGCTACGTATCCCTAATGTGGTATTTATATTAATTAAAATATATATATATTCAAAGTTCATTCCACATCAAAATTGCATTAAGTGATTCGACCTCAACAAAATTGAAGGAAGTCGTATTGATCATCATTTGTTGCATCAACAAAATTCGTAGGTAAGAATATCACCCTTTAAAAACTCATCAATTTGTATATTTTCTACTTGTTTTCTTTGTCTACCTACCCTACATCATTCTATATCTTTAAAACCTTCTTTTTAATCATTAAATACCTAAAATTCGTGCATAAACAAACTCCAAATTTCAGACATACCTGAAATCACCCAAAACAGCCCCACACTTACATATTTTAGCTTATATTTTACTAATAGCTTTAGTTATTTAGTTTGATTTGTGATTATCTTATAAGTAGTAAGAGTTTAGCTCAATTAAGAACTCAAAATAAAATTCTTTGTGTGTGTGAATGCATTAGAGAGTTTCTAATTAATTGAGAGAAGCATGTGAGAGAGTGTTAGGATAGAAATTTTTTTTCTTTTAATTTCTATTTCAGATTTACATCATGGATACAAAGAAGAAGCTTACATTGGATGCAATACAAGCCATATTACAAATAATGTTGGTTCAACAAGAGGATATGAAGAGTGACAATCAAAAGGTCCATGAACAATTGGCAAGGTTGGAGATAGCTACCCCTATCTGAGGAAGGGAAACCTAACGTATTCTCTTCAATGATCTATAAGAGGAGGCCAAAGATGGATCGATACATGCCAATAAGGGCAAGACCAAAGATGGAAATTTAGGAACAATTAAGATGAAGATTCCAGCTTTCCAAGGGAAGAGTGATCCAAAGGCATACTAAGAGTAGGAAAAGAAGGTTGAAAGGGTGTTCGAATGACATAATTATACCAAAGAGAAAAAGGTAAAATTGGCCGCCGTGGAGTTCACTAACTATGCTAGTGTGTGGTAGGATCAATTCACCTCTATTAGGCGTAAAAGTGGAGAAGGACCAATAACCTTACAGTTTGAGATGAAAACCATAATGAGGAAGATATTTGTACCTCAACACTATTATAGAGAGGTGTATAACATGTTATAAAGGTTGAACCAAGGCTCTAAGAGTGTTGAAGAGTATTATTTCCAAGAGATGGAGATGGTCATGATTTGAGCTAACATTGAGGAGGATAGAGAGGCTACCACAGCACATTTTCTATCAAGTTTGAATCATAAAATTGCTAACCTTGTTGAATTGCATCATTATGTAGATTTGGAGGACATGGTACATATAACAATCAAGGTGGAAAATTAATTGAAGGTGAAAACCAAAATAAATTCGACTCTTACAACTACATGGAAATCGAATTGGAAGAACAAGAGAGGAGAAACAAGTGAAAGTAATAGGAAATTTGAGCTAAATAAAAGCAAGGATGTTACTACATCAAAGACATAACCTAAGGATGACAAATCTAAGGGTAAGTTGAGTAATATTCAGTGCTTTAGATGTTTGGAATATGGGCATAAGGCTATATAATATCCAAATGCCAAGATTATGACCATACGCAATGGGGAGGTGGTGAGTGAGGAAGAGGATGATGATGATGAATTGAGTGACATGCCACTATTGTAGGACGCATCTAATGTGGATGAGGAATCAGCCCTACAAGGACCAATTTACACTTTGGTTACTAGACATACCTTAAACATGCAAGCTAAGGAGGAAGAGATACAACGTGAAAATATCTTTTATATTTAATGCATGATACATGATAAATTGTGTAGTATGATTATAGATGGTGAAAGTTGTGCTAATGTTGTTAATGCTACTCTAGTTGATAAATTGGGAATTAAAACAACTGGACATCCTAGACCTTATAGATTACAATGGTTGAATGAACATAGAAATATTAAGGTCACTAGGCAAGCATTAATTACATTCTCTATTGGGCGTTATTGTGTTGAGGTTTTATGTGATATAGTTCCTATGCAAGCTAGTCACATATTATTAGGACGTCCATGGCAATTTAATAGGCGAGTTATATATGATGGTTTTACTAACAATTATTCATAGACATTATTTTGAAGTAGTTGATAGATTATTTAGAGATATTTTATGTAATTCAGATGTTGACAGAGAGTCTAAACCATTCGGGTGAAAAACTATTTTATGAAGAGTTGATTTTCAACAGATTTTGCCTGTTGTTGTAAATGGTAGTAAAAAAACATTATAAATGCGTGAATAATAAATTCAAATTTATGAAAATTATTTAAAGTTTATAAACTAACGATTAATATGCGACTAGCTTTAATATGTGGTGCAAGTGATGCAAACAATGAAATAATTAATTTTTCTAAATTGATTTTATCTGTTGGCGATGAAAAAGTTCCGACAAAAATTAGATGAAGAAAGTGATGAAAATAATTTCATAGAAATTATGGATAATATACTTAAAAAAGAATATGAAGATCCAATTAAAATAATATTTAATGAAACTTATCCTAATTTTGTAAATAAGTATAGTGATTATTCATATATAAGAGAAATAACTATTATAACCCCAACTAATGGAATTATTGACGTTATTAATAAAGAAATATTGGAATTGGTATTTGAAGATAATAAAACTTATTATAGTTCAAATTCGATAAGCAAAGTGTTGGGTAGATGTGAAAAATTAAAGATTCTTTATCCAGTTGAGTTTTTAAATTCTTCAAATTTTAATAGATTTTCACAGCATGAATTTAAATTTTAAAAAATGTACTAATTATGTTACTTCGAAATATCAATCAAAATATCAAATTTATATAATGGAACACGACTAATGATAGTTGAATTAAGTACAGAAGTTATTGAAGCTATTATTATTACTGGGTCTTATTGTGACAAAAAAGTTTTTATACCTCGAATTCTTCTTACATATCATGATAATAAATGATCATTTATATTAAAAATGTGACAATTTTCTATAAGAATTTGTTATTATATGACAATAAATGAGAGTCAAGATCAAACATTAAAATAAGTAGGATTATACTTCCATGATGATGTGTTTTCGCATAGTCAATTGTATGTTGCATTATTTAGAGTTACTTCTTATAGTGGTATAAAGATATTGATAAAAATAAATGCAAATGGTGATTATGAATATAAAATATATACAAAAAATTTTGTGTATTCAAAAATTTTAAGCGAAGTAACTTAGAACTATCATAAATATAAATTATTGTGTTTTTTTATGAGCATGTATAATTTTTTTGTATATCACCATTGCTAATTTCTTTTTTTCAATTATATTTATTTATGTATTAATGTACCAATTATAGGAAAAAAGAATGGCGTATGTTTTGTTTTCTGATATCAACATTGCAAGTAAAAATATTTGAATAAAGTGTTGAATAGTGCATATTTGGGAATTCACTAACATCAACAATTCAAGCGATGCATATAGCTTAGAATTTCTCATACTGGATGACAAGGTGCTATAATTGAAAATTATTTCAAATATTTTATTATTATTTTTAATTCATTTTAAAATATTTGAAGCATTATCTTTTTTTTTAAAATAACAGTTCTTGTTTATTCTTGAATAAATAGGCTGACAAAATGTAAAGAACGATTCCAAAATAATTAATTAATCATTTAGGCCGATGTTGGTTGAAGGAAAGGTGTAACACCCAACCTCACCAATACCCTTATTAGAAAGTTGAACACTTAACCTACCTAACTAACTTGAGTACTGGTATAGCCGAGTATTACTTCTATCTTGCCCATAACTAGTTAGCTCTTATAACTTAGATATATAAATATAATATACTCCACTAGTACGTGTTACAAGATAACTGTTCCAAAATTCTCCTTCTCTATCATACATAAATTTTAAATTACAAAACTATTGAATACCTACTGTTTAAACCTATAACATATCTACTGTCAAATATTCTACAGAGCATTACTCTTAAGGTTCTCTGCAGCACCTGCTTCACCTAGTATACACCAAGATATCTTCCAGACAGCTACTCATAATAACCTGTTACTATAGAAAATTTTATAAAAAGGAGCGGCGAGTATTTCCAAGAGAAAATACTCAATGAGTAACATAAAGTACAAATAGGGACTATTCAAAGATTAATATCACTTTAGAACCTCAATAAACAAATTACAAGAATGAAAAATTTAAAATTCAACAATATAGCCAAGAAATATTTACACGCATTATTACATGTTAAATAAACACTTAGCATTATCCTTTAATTATGTCACTAGGACAAATATTTCAAATAACTCGAATATCTGAAGTTAAAATTTAAAATTTCAAATATTCGAATAACTTTTCGGTAACACGCTTTTGAGCTGTGGAACAAATATTAGAGTTCGTAAAAATATTCACTTATTATTTTCGTGTTATTCAACTTGTATTGCTCATTCACAATTGTAATCTTTTAAAAGATTCTTCAAGCTTAACGTAATTTAATAGAGCTTTAATTATTTTATTTCATTAAAACTTTCTTTATCATCATACTAATTCTAATACGACCCAGTCGTATTGGACATTTGGCATCTCGTTTTCATGCCTAATCTCATACCTCGGTGCTCATCACAACATTTAATCAAACTTTATGAAGTGTTTTCATTTTTATTTAGAGTACCACAATACTTATATGTATTCGTATTAATTTCAGAGTACTGCACTATATGCACAAGTAGATATCAGTGTAGCTAGTAATATCACCACATTGAAGCTTATCATAATTATTCATTAATAATGTGCTAGCCTAGCCACAAAAAGTTGCACTAATATGACCCAAAGCAAATGTCATAATTAAGGCCTTATCATATTCACATTGCTCACTCAGAGCCAATTTACATTTCTATCAATTTATCACGAATGCCAAAGCCTAGGTAAAATATGTATCCGGCCCCAGGTAGCAGCTATATATATGCCTCAGTGGAATGTCCCACTAATTATCTAACAACTAGGATCTGTAATAATTTATTAGGATCGTTGCCCACGGATCTATCCAGTATAAACTAAAAGAATTAGCAACACTAGCTATCTAACAACTAGCACCTCTAATTATCAAGGTTGAAATTGTAACATGCTCAAAGCAAATTCGGATTTAGCTCTCGCAAGAACTCAAGAAAATTCAATTAAGAATTTGAATCAAATCAATCAACTATACTAATAATGATGTTTGATATAAGTATTTATAGACTTGTAATCCTAAACCTAAACTTATTCTAAAGAAAACAACTCTTTAGGAATAAATAATGACATTCCTAATTAAAAATAAATTCTAATATAAATAAAACTCCTAATTAAAATACAAAATCGGATAGAAAATCATTATCGAGACACGGGCATGTTGTCATTGTGAAAAACTGGCAGACTGCTATACGGCTTGGAACACGGTCTGGCTTTAATCTTACACGGGCATGTTTTGACTATAATTTTAAAACAGAACATTACATGGTCTGATACATGTGCGTGTCAGCTAACCGTGTAACATGTAGATGATGCTTTGGAAATAAACATGGGTGTGTATTGGCCGGATCACAACTAAGTAAATTAATTAACTTAGTTTCTTCATCTCCTTTTTGTTCCATAGACTCGAGACTCTTTTTCACAAGTTCTCTAGTAGCATCTTTCATCCTCTTAGTTCATGATCTTGTAATTGGTCCTCCATCATAATCAAAGGATTTGAATTGGATCTCGTGTATGTATGTCCATATGCATTACTCCCCCCTTCCTCGAAAGGATTTGCCCTCGAATCTTAACCTTCAAAATCAAAAGGAAGAAGATCAGATATATTAAAGGTTGCAGAAATATTATACTCACCTGGGAGATCTAATTTGTAGGCATTGTCATTGACCTTTGCCATAACTTGAAATAGTCCATCTTCTTTAGGATGTAACATAGATTTCCTTTGGGTAGGAAACCTTTCCTTGCGCAAATGCAACCAAACCCAATTTCCAGGCTCAAAAATCAACTATTTGTATCCTTTATTCCTTTGATTTGCCACTTATTGATTTCACCTTTCGATATTTTGCCTTACCTTTTCATGTAAATTGCGCACAAAATCTGCCTTTTGAACACCATCTAAATTAACTTGCTCACTCATAAGCAAAGGTGATAGATCCAAAGGTGTTAAAGAATTAAAACCATACACAATTTTAAAAGGTGAATATTGTGTAGATGAATGCATGGCCCTATTATATACAAATTCTACATGAGGCAAAATCTCATCCTAAGATTTCATATTCTTCTTAATTATAGCACACATAAGTTGTCCTAATGTCCTATTCACAACTTCGGTTTGGCCATCGGTTTATGGATGATATATAGTACTAAACAACAACCTAGTTCCCAATTTTGCCCACAAAGTCTTCCAAAAGTAGGATAAAAACTTAATATCCCTATCACTCATAATAGTTTTAGGTATACCATGCAAACGCACTATATTCTTATAGAACAAATTAGCAATATGCGATGCATCATTGGTTTTATGACATGAAATAAAATATGCCATCTTAGAAAACCTATCAACAACTACATATATGCTATCATTACCATGCCTAGTCCTAGGTAGTCCAAGTACAAAATCCATAGATATATCTACCCAAGGTGATTGTGGAATAGGCAATGGTGTATACAGACTATGGGGATGCACTTTAGACTTAGCTTGCAAACATGTAATACAATTAGAACAATACTTAGATATATAAGATTTCATGTTAGGCCAAAAGAAATGGTCGTGTAAAATATCTAATGTCTTAGTTATGCCAAAGTATCCTATCAAACCTCCCTCATGTGCCTCCTTAATCAACAACAAACGCAATGAACATTTAGGAACACAAAGTTGCTTTAAACGAAAAAAAAACCCATAATGTCTATAAAATTTTTCAAAGGAAATTATTTCACATGTATTATATACATTGCTAAAATCAAGATCATGTGCATATAATTCTTTAATATGCCCAAAACCAAGCAATTTAGCATCCAAAATGTTAAGTAAAACGTACCTTCTTGATAATGCATCAGCCATAATGTTTTCCTTACCTTGTTTCTATTTGATAATATAAGGAAAAGACTTAAGAAACTCACTCCACTTAGCATGTCTTTTGTTGAACTTATTCTATCCCTTCAAATGCTTCAAACTCTCTTAGTCGATATGGATAACAAACTCCTTAGACATTAGGTAATGTTGCTATATTTCCAATGCCCTTACCAAGGCATACATCTCCTTATCATATGTCGGGTAATTAAGTACTTTGCCACTCAATTTCTCACTAAAATATACAATTGGCTTACCCTCTTGTATTAAAACAGCTCCAATTCCCACTCCAAAATCATCACATTCAATCTCAAATCTTTTATTAAAGTTAGGCAAAACAAGAATAGGTGAAGAAATTAATTTAGATTTCAACATGTTAAAAGCATCCTCTTTTTCCTTTCCCCACCTAAATCCAATATTCTTTTTAATTGCTTCTGTCAAAGGGGCAGTTATACTAGAGAAATCACACATAACATGTCGATATAAACTAGCTAAGCCATGGAAACTATGAACATCCCCGACATTCCTATGTGTAGGCCAAGTTTTAGTAGCCTTAACTTTCTTATAATCAACATCTATACCATGCTCACTAACAACATATCCTAAAAATATAACTTTAGGAACATAAAATGAACATTTAGCAAGCTTAGCATATAACTTTTGTGATTGTAAAACACTAAAACCTAATTTAACATGCACAACATGGTCCTCTAGTGATTTACTATACACAAGTATATCATCAAAATAGATAATAATAAACTTACCTATAAATTCCCTCAAAATATGGTTCATTAAATACATAAATGTACTAGGAGCATTAGTAAAACCAAATGGCATGACTAACCACTCATATAACCTATATTTTGTTTTAAAGGCAGTTTTCCATTTATTACCAATTTTCATTCTAATTTGATGATACCCAACCATTAAATAAATTTTAGAAAATATTCATGTACCATGTAATTCATCTAACGTGTCATCTAAACGAGGTATAGGATGGCGATACTTTACAACGATTTTATTGATGGTGCGACAGTCAACACACATACACCATGTTCCATCCTTTTTAGGCACAAGTAGCATGGGTATAGCACATGGGCTCATACTTTCTTTAATCAACCTTTTAGACAACAACTCATTTACTTGTCTTTGTAGTTCTTTTGTGTCTTCGGGATTACTCCTATAGGCTGGCCCATTCAGAATTTATGCTCCAGGAACAAAGTTAATTTGATGTTCTATCCCTCTTAATGGTGGCAAACCATCGGGCATAGAATTGGGAAATAAATCCTCAAATTTTTGCAACAACACTTAAAAAGAATTAGGAACAGAAGAGAGAATTGGGTTAGTATCAAAAGCTAAACATGCACCTTTAAATACCAATAGTATTATAGATTGCTTGTTTAGATAAGCCTTTCTAATCTCACCCTCTCTTGCAAAGAAATTGCCTTTTACCTCTTTTTTTACCACTCTTTGCTCATTATTCTCTCCTTTTGCATGCGTAATCTCACTATTTTTACTTTCTCTGCGCATCCCCTCTATTTTCTCTCATTTTTCCTCTCTTTCCTCACTCCTCTCTTGGCTTTTCTCATAACTCTTTTTTTACTGGTACACCTTTTCTTTTTCATGTGCACTCTCATATTCATTCAAAATTTTCTAATCCTCATACACTTCTTTAGGCAACATAGGTAACAAATTGATAGTCCTACCATTCATCTTGCTAAGGGAATGGGTCATAATTATTACGGAGAACCCGCATGGCCCAATGATCTTTTATATATTTTTCTGGTAGTAATTCTAGGTACTATTGCGTGTAATGTAGGATTAGCGGTTCTAGAACCATCAATGATTGATGAACCTGCGGATCCATTTGCAACTCCTTTGGAAATATTGCCTGAATGGTATTTCTTTCCTGTATTTCAAATACTTCATACAGTACCCAATAAGTTATTGGGTGTTCTTTTAATGGTTTCAGTACCTGCAGGATTATTAATAGTACCCTTTTTGGAGAATGTTAATAAATTACAAAATCCATTTCGTCGTCCAGTTGCGACAACCGTCTTTTTGATTGGTACTACAGTGACTCATCAGTTCTTCATCCCATATCGCTAAATATGTTTCTTCTATCAAACTAGCTAATTACGTTCCTTTTTTAATTTCACATTATGAACATTCAGTAAGATTTAAAAGTATTTTAAATTTGAAATGAGCAGTTTTACCTTCAAATAATAATAACAATGTAATACCTGATGAAGCAACAACCAAAACTATTTTACCTTTTGACCATAGGTATGATATAATTGTTTTGTAGAAATATGCTTTACCAATACCACTATAGCCATAAACAAAAAATAATCCTTTAGTATTATTTTCTACAACATCGATTACATCATCATAAATTTTTCGTTGTTCAATGTTTAAGGATTCTAATAGTGATTTATGTTTTTGTTTTAATTCATCAATATTATAAATTTAATTCTTTAATTAATAATCTACTATTTATGTTGCTATCTATAAAATTATCCAGTTGAGGCAATCAAATTTTGATAGTGAAGAGCAATTTTTATTAAATATTTTTTCTATCTTTATTATTTACTTAAATATTGTTCTAAAATAAATAAACATGGAATTTCCAATGTCTTATATAACTCATGAATAATATCAGCTGTAAATTTTTTTCAAAATAGCTCAAAACATTTTCTTAGATCTCCAACTTCATAAAAAAGAATAAGAACAGAAAATCAGTGGTGTAATTGAAAGAAGTCGCATGTAAGTTTGCTTCTTCTAGTGCATTAATCCATTCCATATCATCTCCTAATAAACCATAAGTATTGCATGCAGATTGAAATGTAGGATATCAAACTTTTGATACTATTATAATGTCCTCATATGTTTTAGGACCTTTAACAATATTTAAAAGCATTCTTAAATAATATAATTTACCAAAATTTGGATGTATATATGTTACTCTACCAATACAGTGACATTTTCTTCATCTAGTCCATACTTTATCTCGAGATTGCCAAACCTACTTCATAGGAAATTCAAATATAGTACGTGCATAATCTGAATTGTTAGGAATAAAACTTAAATTAACTATAGGACGAAAAAGAATTTGATTCATATTTTCTTAATGTATGATTAATTTTTCAACAGCTTGTTCTCTATGTTGTATAAGGAATTCAAATAGATGTCGGACTGCTTCACATAAAGAAATATAACGACAGCCTAAATATTTTTTATTTCGTCAATAATATCATTTTTGTCACCGTCAATCTGTGTTGTATCTTTTTCATAATTGTGAATTATAGATCCTATCTTGTCAGTTCCTTTACTAATATATTTAAATAAATATTTAGCCATCATTGTTTGACAATAATATTCAATACAAATATGGTTTTGTATTTAGAAATTAGTTATTTATTATAAGGCATAACAAATCAATTATTTATGTTTTCATTATTTTTAATCACAATTTTACCATTATCTCTATGCTTATATATAACAAAACTATTAGAATCAATAAATGTTTCCGTCTGACATTTTTTTGGATAAAATTTTGAGCATTTATTATTTTTCATGCATAGAGATGATGGGTTAATAAAACCACGTGGTCCATGAATCATAAATTTTGAAACCAAATGATATGCTTCAGGATTAGTTTTTTGGATATAGTAATTCAGCAGATATTATAGAATTAATATTTAATGGAGTTTTTGGTTTATTATCATTATCTAACCATACTAAACAATGAACATGTGGTAATCCTCTCTTCTGAAATTTAATTATGTATATTAATGCGATTATTTTACCAAAGTATTTTTTTTTAATATAATCAACCAAATGTGTAAGTTTAACTTTGAAAACACAACTAACAACATTTGGTCTATCATCAAGTTTTGACCATTAATATAATCTAGCATGCATTGGATTTTGGGCTATAATGGATTACATGTAAATATTATAAATAAATTAGGACGACCATAAAATTTACATATAGCTATAGCATCGTGGTAATGCTCAATCATACATCGTAGGCTGCCTGTATAGCTAGAAGGTAATATAATCACATATTGTCCAATATCATTTAAATTACAAGCACCCATATGCATAGAATTTTTTATACTAATGTATACTTCATATCTTAATTCTTTTTTATTATATTTAATAAAATATAATCGCTCTTCCTCAACACATGAAAATACATCAACGATATATTATTGCAACAATCAACCGCCTCTTAAAAAAGTAGTTCCTTCGATTAATCTTTGTTGGAGCCTAAACATATAGTATTTCCGCATATTAATATATTTTCTTAAAACATGATTTGAAGTATTGTCAGTTACATATTCAATATCAATTTTCTAACTATCTTCTCCATAAAGAAATAAAACAGGATATTGCATTTCTATAAGACTTAAGTGTAAAATGCTAATTTGCATAAGTTGTCTAGTTTTATATTCAACAATAATATCCTGATTTTTATCATATAACCCAAAATTTCTCACAATTAAACCAGCAATTTCAGATGATAAAGGATTCAAGTACTACAAACTGTCTTGAGTTCTTTTACTTAGCAACTTTAATTTCTCAAGTAGTAAATTACATGCCTTAAATCTATTTCTAACCATTCTAAATGAATTTGCAATTACATTACATTCATCAAACATCTTGATTAGGCAATCTGCAATCGCCGTGTTTATATTTTTTGATGATTCATCATCCACAAATGAAGAAATCCTATTGTTTATTTCATTTTCTATATATATATATACGAATTTAGGCTTTTCACCATCAACTGTTAGTAATGAACTAATCATGTGATGGTTTTGACCATATATTCTAAAAACATATGGTCTGGGTTTTTATTAATGTCATAATCAATTTTTTCTCCCATTAAAGAAAAGGCAAACATAGAATTGTATAATCTTATACTGTCTCTAAATTTAAATGACAATAGACTGGCATTATATATCAGCAATTCATTAAGAAATGGGGAGGTTGACTACAAAAGAGGCAATTTAATTTTGCCACTTTTACAACACAATGTGTAATTTTTGTCTACTGCTCGATGAATTCTTTACACACTCTATGAATTCTTGACACACTCTACAGTCTAATATTGTAACACCCAATCCCACTAGTACCCATATTAGAAGGTCGCACCCTCGACCTACCTAACTTGATCAAGTATAATATATATATATATATATATATATATACATTTCACCATCAACCGTTAGTAATGAACTAATCATGTGACGGTTTTGGCCACATATTCTAAAAATATATGTTCTGGGTTTTTTATTAATTTCGTAATCAATTTTCCTCCCATTAAAGAAAAGGCAAACATAAAATTGTATAATCTTATATTTTCTCTAAATTTAAATGACAATAGACTGGCATTATATGTCAGCAATTCATTAAGAAAATGGGGGGTTGACTATAAAAGAGGCAATTTAATTTTGCCTCTTTTACATCACAATGTATAATTTTTACCTATTGCTCGATGAATTCTTGACACACTCTATGAATTTTTGACACACTTTGCAGTCTAATATTGTAACACCCAACCCCACTAGTACCCATATTAGAAGGTTGCACCCTCGACCTACCTAACTTGAGCACTATTAAAGTCAAGTATTACTTTTATCTTATCTCTAATCTATTACAAAGACTTATGATAAAGGATATTTAAAACACACATCATCAATAGATATATCTATTATAAAATAATTACTCCAAAGTTATTCTTCAACTTTATACATAAGTCTCACATTACAACTATTAAATGCAACCTGTTAAGACCTATAATATATCTATTACCAAATATTCTATAGAGCATTACTGTTGAGGATTTTCATTACATTTGCTTCACTTATAATACGCCACACTATCTTCTAGACAGCTAATCACAAAACCCTATTACTCTGAAAAATTTTATAAAAAGAGTGGTGAGTATTTCTGGGAGAAAATACTCAGTGAGTGAACAAAGTGTAATAAGGAATATTTCAATAATATCATCACAAGAGTTCCAAAGAACAAGTCGTCACAGAAGTAAATATGAATGCCACAAAGTAATTTAACAATTTTAAATAACAAGTAGTGCGTTCAATAAAAATATGCATAAAAATAATTCTTGGATTTAAAATCATGAATAATTATCATGTTGTCGAAATAATATTTATTTTTATCATTTCGGATTGTATATTTAAATTAATAAATTTTAACTGTGATTCACAATCATTTTCTTTTAATCGCTTATCGCGAGTTCTCGTTACTTCATAATTTAACAAAGACTTAGACTCTTATTTCATTATACTTTTCTCATCATTCAATGCATCTCAAAATAAATAATACGTATGACCCAGTCGTACTAGCCATCTTGGCTTTTTCGAATTCATGCTCCATATGAAAATTTTTGTTTTTTCCGATACAAATTTAGATGTATTCATATTAACTTTAGAGCACTGCACTATATGCACAAGTAGATATCAGTGTGGCCAGTACTAATACTATACTGAAGGTTGTCACAATTAATCATCAATAGTGTATTGACCTGGCCACCAAAGGTTATGCCAGCACATCTCAAAGAAAATATCACAATAAGGCCTTATTACATTCACAATGCTCACACAGAGCCAAATTACATTTTTGTCAATTCCTCATGAATGCTAAACCTTAGGTAAAATATGTATTTGGCCCTAGACAACAGTTATACATATATCCTAGGAATGGTCTTACATTTACAGGGTAATATGTGTACCCGACCCCAGGCATCGGTTGTACTCATCTACCAACCCTGCCATGTCCCTGACATTGACTTACTATCTCTCAGTACCATATTCGTTATACCATTCTTTAAAAGTTCTTGTATATTCGTGTATTATTTTTATTTTCTCATATCTTTCTTCTCACATCCGTTTTTCGTAACATTTTTCACCATGACTTTTTATAAATTATCAATGTCATTCTTATTTGAACATTATTATTTTGATTTCCAAGATCATTCTCATTTTTGATGTCATTGGAGCATTTTATATTTTTAGTCTCTATATCAGAGACTTAAATACTTTTCGTATTCACTTTGGAATCTGGATGTTGTAGCATTCTAGCTTTAACTTCTCTATTTCTTAAGTTATGAAATCATGTATATTACTGATAAGTGTGAAATATGCATATGTTTAGCACTTTGTTTTATTGCATATTTAGTTTAGAATTACATTGTTTAGTTAATTTTTAGTTAATTTAGTTACTTTTGTTATTTTATTTTAATTTAAGTATTTTTATGTTAAATATGTAATTTTTGTTTAGTTTGTGGTTGTATGATGCATTTGGGAGGAGTTGGAGATAGCGCTTGAAGATAAGGATAAGATTGAAGCTTAAAGTTGGAAGTCATCTTCGCACCAGTGTACATGCCCATGCGCTTGCCCATACCTGAATTGAAGAAGAACCAGTTATAGAGCACATGGCCATGCGCATGCCCATGTGTCTACACACACCCAAGCGCACGACCATGCCTAATTTTGAGATTTCAGAGTTATTTTGATGTATAAGTATGTCCAAATATTGCGTACCCGTGCATAATAATGTGGCAGCTATTCAAAAGTAGATTTTCAGCTGGAGTTTAGATAGATAAGAGCTCATCTTTTAAGCCTATATTTAGATAGAGTTTGATAGAGCTTAAATGACCTTTTTCACTAGGAAATTTAGTCCTTTAAATAGAACCTTTTGTTTTTAATTTGAGGAGAGCTTCTTCTTAGTTTTAGTTCTAGTTTTAGTTTTCTATTCTTTGAGTTCTACATAATATATTTTCATTTTTTTTTGTTTAATAGAGGAGATACTTAGCTTGAAGTTAGAAGAGCAAGGCTTCCTTACATTATTTGGAAGGGGGTTTTTCTTGTATCTCACTTTTATTTAATTATGTTCAGAATGATTTCCATTTCTTCTTTATTTTCTTTTAGTTTTAACATGAGTAGCTAAATCCTTTTTAGGGTTCTTATTCTGAATTGACTATGTGCTTATTATGATTATTGTTAGTTTGCTAGATCTTTTCATTGGTTGTTGTTGAGCTTAATGTCATTTTAGGATTGATCACCCTGGAATTGAATTGACACTATAGGCTTAATCGAGAGATAAGTTCTATAGGAATAGGCAATGACCTATTGATTGCTTAGTTAATTGAGAGATAAATAAGTGGATTAATATTGACTAAAGGTTGTGTTTAAAATTAGAATTAAAAGGCATTAGGTTGGTGAGAGCAGGTAAACTTGGTGTTAATTAATCTCCAATTAATTATAGGTTTATCTGAGAGAAAAATCTATAATTTTTAAGATCTCTTCAAAATGAATTAGAACTAGTGTAGACATAATTATGTAATCAATTCTTTGATGGTCCAATTAAGAATAAGAACCCTAGTTTTTAATATTTGTTGAATTCGAATTTTTACTTTTGTTTGTTTAGTTTTAGTTTCTAAAGAATCTCAACTTTATTCGTTGTCTAAACAATCAAACATAGTTAGTATTGTAGTACTCAAACTTCACAATCCCTGTGGGATGATATCTTTATTTACTACTTGATACGATTCTGTACGCTTGTGGATTTTGTACACATCAAGTTTTTGGTGCCATTGCCAGGGATTGGCAAAGGAATTGATATTGTAAGCAACTTGTGTTGCTTGATTTAGACGTTATTTTTAATTTTTATTTTAATTGTGGTATTGCAAGAATTTATGTTGGTTGATGCACATCACACGAAGTGCAAGCAAACAAGGACTTGAGTTGATACCACTTGATTTGGAGTCAGAGAAGACAGCTCGTGAAAAGAAGAAACAAACAATCATATCACGACAATCACCAAGAAAAATGGATGCAAGGGACTTAAAGAATGATCCACCGAGGCATCAAGTTCTTCAAAACCCTCAGAATGGTCAGAGGACTATGCGAGATTTTATGAGTCCTAATGTGCAAGGTGATCAGACACCAATTGTGAGGCCGGTAGTTGCAGCAAACAACTTTAAAATCAAGCCGGCTATGATTCAAATGATCCAGAACTCACCATTCAATGGGCTACCACACGAGGATTCAGTTGGTCATATGTCTAGATTCTTGGAGTATTGTTCTACCTTCAAGATGAATGGAGCACAACCTGATGCAATTCGGTTGATCCTCTTTCCATTTTCCCTAATGGATAGAGCAAAGAGATGGTTTACAAGTTTGCCACCCAACTCCATCAACACTTGGCAAAAGCTTTACACCGCCTTTTTCAATAAATACTTGCCACCTGCAAAGTATTGAGGATCAGAAATGAGATTAACTCTTTCTTTTAAAGAGATGATGAAACATTCTACGAGTGCTGGAAAGATTCAAAGACCTTCAGAAGCAGTGTCCATCTCAATTGATTCCTTCATGGGATTTGGTTCAATCATTCTACAAAGGAGTCAATCATGCAGTTAGAGTCAACATTGATGCAGCAGCTGGAGGTACTATCATGTCAAATACACCAGAAGATGCCTTGGATCTCTTTGAAGAAATGGCCAATACACAAAATCTATGGTCTAATGAGAGGACCATTATAAAGAAAGCTGGAGCCACAGAAGTGGACAGTTTAACCATGTTAAATGCAAAGCTTGATGCTCTGACAAAAAGGATGGATAAGGTGAATGTGAATGCAGTGTCTACACTATCTTCCTCATGTGAACTATGTCAAGGAGGTTATCCTACCATAGAATGTCAAATGATGCAAGGAATGTCTACTACAGAGGGAGTCAACTATGTGGGCAACTTTAAAGGATGTCAAAACCAAGTATATGGTAACACCTACAATCGAAGTTGGAGGAATCATCCAAATCTCTCTTGGAGCAACCAAGGAAACAATCATTGGAGACCACAAGCACCACCAAGATTTGGAGGCCAGAATGTGCCTCAACCTCAACATCAATTTCAACAAGATAAAGGTTCATCCTTAGGAACTTCAATAGAGAGCAAGATGGAGAAATTCATGGATGTGATATCATCAAAAATGAGCCAGCAAGATGAAGCTCAAAAGAGGATGGAGCAAATGATCTAAAATCATTCTTATTCTATTCACAATCTAGAAGTACAAATGGGGCAGCTGGCAAATTCCTTAGCAACAAGGAATCAAGGTGCATTACCGAGCAATATGGAGAAGAATCCAAAATAGCAAGTAAAGGCTATCACCTTGAAAAGCGGTACCGAGATCCAAACCCCTAAGGCAATAATGGAATATGAAGAAAAGAAGAATGAAGGAGAGAAAGAACAGGATGCAGAAAGGGCTGAGACACCAAAAGAGCCAGAAGTGAAGGAGGAGAACAAAGACAAAGCTAAGCCGAAGCCACCACCAATTCAACCTTATGAACCTCCAATACCATACCCACAAAGGTTGAAGAAAAAGGAGCATGACCAGCAGTTTGCAAAGTTTTTAGAAAGATTCAAGACACTCCACATCAACATACCTTTTGTAGAATGTCTAGCTCAGATACCAAAGTATGCAAAGTTCTTGAAGGAGCTGACTTCCAACAAGAAGAAGTTGCAAAAATTTGAGATAGTCATACTCACGAAGGAGTTCAGTGCCATCATCTCAAATAAACTTCTTTTGAAAAGGAAGCAACTAGGGAGTCTTACTATTCCATGTTCTGTTGGGAATTTATTATTTCAAAAATCTTTGTGTGATTCAGGTGCTTCTATTAATCTTATGCCTCTGTCTATTTACAGGAAATTGGGACTTGGAGAAGCAAGACCAATAAACATGCGATTACAACTGGCAGATAGGGCAGTAAAGGAACCAGAAGGAATAGTGAAAGATGTGCTAGTAAGGGCTAGAAAAATTATTTTTCCAGTAGACTTCGACGTTCTAGACTTTGAGGAAGATGAAGATGTTCCATTAATTCTTAGTATGCCTTTCCTTTACACTGCCAAGTCAATTATTAATGTTTATGATGGAACTTTGACTCTAAGAGTATGTGAGGAAAGTTGTAAGTTCAACATCAAGCAAGGTATGAAACATTCTTCTGAAAATGATTTATGCTTTAGAGTTGATATTTGGATGAATGTGTGATTGAAGTCCAACGAAGAAGGTTGGCAAAGTGTGATGCATTGGAGTATATTGAGAAGTGTATGCAGGTACAAAATCCCCAAGATGAAGACTACCATAAACACCAAACTCATTTTTTCCAAATTCAATTACCAAACACTGAACCTACACCACCATCAAGCATAAAACCACTAAATGTAGAATGGAAACCTCTACCTCAACACTTAAGGTACACTTTTCTTAGAGAAAACTAAACTTTACCTGTGATTATATCTTCTAAACTCACCCAAAACCAAAAAGACTTGCTTGTAAGGATGCTCAAAAGGAGAATAAAAGAAATTAGTTGGCAAATCTCATATATAAGAAGGATAAGTCCATTTTATTATATGCACAAAATTCTGATGGAAGATGGATTCAAGCCAGCTATTGAAAGGCAAAGAAGGCTAAATCCAAACATACAAGAGGTAATAAAGAAAGAGGTGGTCAGGCTACTAGATGCTGGAATTTTTTACCTAATCTCAGATAGTTCATGGGTAAGTCCTATCCAGTGTATACCAAAGAAAGGTGGAATGACTGTGGTAGAAAATGAAGAAGGGAAACAGATCTCTATAAGGGTAGTGACTGGATGGAGAGTGTGCATTGACTACAAGAAGTTGAATTCAGCTACTAGAAATGACCACTTTCCATTACCATTCATTGATCAGATGTTGGAGAGGATAGCAGGACATGCCTTATACTATTTCTTAGATGGTTATTCAGACTATAATCAGATAGCAATTACTCCAGAACATCAAGAGAAAATGACATTCATATGTCCCGATGGAACATTTGCTTATAGAAGGATACCATTTGGATTGTGCAATGCTCCAACAACCTTTCAAAGATTTATGATGGCCATATTCTCAGACTTAGTGGAAGAAATTATGGATGTATTCATGGATGACTTCTCAGTCTATGAAAGCTCATTTGAAGGATGTTTGGAGAATTTGGAGCAAGTTCTCATAAGGTGCGAAGAAACAAATTTAGTGCTAAATTAAGAAAAGTGTCATTTCATGGTGGAGGAAGGAATCGTCCTTGGGCATAAAATTTCAGCACAAGGAATTGAAGTGGACAAAGCAAAAGTGGAGACCATTGAAAAGCTTCAATATCCAATAAATATCAAAGGAATTTGAAGTTTCCTAGGCCATGCAGGATTCTATCAGCGGTTTATTCAGGATTTTTCAAAAATCTCTAAACCTCTTTGTAAATTACTTAAGAAATATTCTCCTTTTGAATTTTCTAATGATTGTAAATTGGCTTTTGATAGGTTGAAAGAAGCATTGATATCAGCCTCTATAGTTGTCTCGCCATATTAGAATCTTCCATTTGAACTAATGTGTGATGCAAGTGATCTTGCAGTAGGAGCTGTACTTGGCCAAAGGAAGGAGAATAAACTTCATGTCATCTATTATGCAAGTTGAACCTTGAATGATGCACAACTTAACTATGCCACAACCGAGAAGGAGATGCTAACAGTAATTTTTGCTTTTGATAAATTTCATTCTTACTTACTTGGTTCCAAAGTTGTTATGTATACAGATCATGCAGCATTAAAGTACCTTTTGAATAAGAAGGACTCAAAGCCAAGGCTCATATGATGGGTGCTGCTTTTACAAGAGTTTGACATTGAAATTAAAGATAAGAAGGGATCAGAGAATGTTGTAACTGATCATCTCTCAAGACTGGAGATTGAGCAAGAAGACAATGAGGAGGAAGAGCCTATTCAGGAGCTATTTCCAGATGAGATGTTATTAGCAATCCAAAGTTTAAATGTGCTATGGTTTGCGGATATAGCTAACTTTATGTCAAATGGGAAATTTCTGGAAGAATTCAATAGCCAACAAAGTAAAAAGCTCATTCATAATTCCAAGTATTATCTATAGGATGATCCCTACCTCTGGAAGCTATATAATGATGGTTTGATAAGAAGATGCGTAGGAGATGAAGAAACCAGTTTAATTTGATAGCATTGTCATGGAATGGTCAGTGGTGGTCATTTTAGCCCACAGAGAATGGCTATAAAAGTTCTTAAAGCAGGGTTTTATTAGCCTACTCTCTTTCATTATGCTAGAAAGTGTGTACTTAGTTGTGATGCATGTCAAAGGAGTGGTAACATTTCAAAGAAGGATAAAATACTCTAATTAGGAATTCTTGAGGTAGAAATATTTGATGTATGGGGCATAGATTTCATGGGGCCATTTCCTATTTCAGATGAAAATAAGTATATAATTATTTATGTAGACTATGTGTCCAAGTGGGTAGAAGCTCAAGCTTGTGCAGTAAACAATGTAAGGATAGTTTGCAAATTCCTGAGCAAACTCTTTGCTAGGTTTGGGATACCTTGAGTTATTATAAGTGATGGTGGAACATATTTTTGCAATAAATATAAAGACACTGCTAGCTTGTTATGGAGTTAAACACAAAATAACTACTCCATACCATCCCCAAATAAGTAGACAAGTTGAAGTAAGCAATAGAGAGCTGAAGAGAATCCTTGAAAGAATAGTAAGCAAGTCTAGAAAAGAATGGGCAAAGAAGTTGGATGATGCTTTATGGGCATATAGAACAGCCTATAAGACACCTATAGGAATGTCACCATATAGGTTGGTGTATGAAAAAGTATATCATCTTCCTGTTGAAATTGAACATAAGGCTTACTGGACAATCAAGGCTTTTAATTATAACTGCAAGAAAGCAACTGAAAAGAGACTTTTGCAATTGAGTGAATTAGAGGAGATAAGAGAGTTGGCGTATGAAAACTCTAAAATTTACAAGGAACGTACAAAGAAATGGCATGATGCTAAGAAGGAGACCAAGTGTTGCTATTTAACTCCAGACTCAGATTATTTCCAGGGAAGCTTAAGAGTAGGTGGTCGAGATAATTCGTTGTGAGCCATGTCTACCCCTATGGAGCTATGGAAGTTCGCAACACTCAAGGAGACAAGTTCAAGGATAATTAGCAAAGGCTGAAAACCTACCATGGAGCCACATGGGAGAACTTTCGCCAAACAACCTTTTTGGGTGATTCAATACTCTAAAGAGCATGATGGTCTAAGCTCAGACCTAAAAGAGCGCTTCTTAGAAGCTAAATAAAGCTTTTATTTTTATGTCTATTTTCTTTTCTGTTCTTTATTTTAATTCTCATTGTGTGATTTGAGTTTTGAGTTTTCTGTGTAATTATTTTGTAGGAAGTTGAGAGTGAAAGCTTTAGCAAGATAAGGATTTAAAGATGGGGAGGAGCGCTTAAAGATGTTTCGTAAGTGTATATTTAAGTGGGAGTCTAGTGCTTGTAATTACATAATGTTTGTTTAATCCTCAAGTCTTTCATGTTTGGAATTAATATAGAGGTTGCACACTTTGTAGCATAGTCATGTACCCTAATTTGCAAGTTTAGAACATAAATTTTGAGTTTTGGCATGCCCATGCGCATGGGCATGCCAAAACAGGGCAAAAATGACAAAACTAGGCACGGCCGTGCGCCTGAGACACAGGCAGGCACGCCCAAGTGCATGGTCGTGCCTGCCAATGCCCAAAATGGCTAACACAGGCACACACCCATGCGTATGGGCGTGTGACCTGTCTGGTTCTTGCTCACTAGAAGACAGTAAATGCATAAAAAATGTGCCCCACTTTAAAATCTTGCAAGTTCCCACACACTTTTCATCTTCCCAACATTTCCCACTTCCCAAATCCTAGGGTTCTTCAATTTCCCAACACTCACCATTTCCTATACATTGAAACCTCCATCTTTGACTACTTTTTCTCTTCCCAATTTTTCAATTCTCTATGT